>JAKSYS010000174.1:0-95885 GCA_022925895.1 Fragilaria crotonensis | reverse complement strand
AAATTGAAAACTTCTAAATAAAGAAATCTGCTGACAGAATCTGCTGACAAAAGACAAATCTGCTGATGATAGAAATCTGCTGACAGAATCTGCTGACAAAAGACAAATCTGCTGACGATAGAAATCTGCTGACAAAATCTGCTGACAAAAAACGAATCTGCTGACGATGAAAAAACCTTGCTGGCTCGAAAGATCAACACGGTAGCTAAAAACTTCGTAACTCGCCAGCCAGCCCCGGGCTGGCGCGCACATTTCAATTGCCTCTACTTAACCCCCGGATTTTTGATTGGGCCGGACCTTCCAGGGCATACCCGTGCCATTCGCACTTCGCACTGTATGACCACGGAGAATTGCTAATATCCATTTTATGTATGACTGTGCCTGAATTCCTATACAGGTAGTACAATGATGTATATGAGATATGCAAATGCATAGATTCGACATCTTAGCCCTGTCATTTTGGAACAACCAGGATTCCAAGGTCTGCATCTGCATTGAATTACTATTAGAACGCGATGGAAAACAGTATGCATCATACGAAGAAGCCAGATTTTTCCGAAGTCCAGTCCTGGATGCGTGCCCTAGTCGGCACGTCGATGTATGACTCAGTTCTCAGTTGGTCAGGCATGTTGATATCGAGATATAACAAGAGGGACAGACGGATTGTTATTCGATATCATGTTCAGTTCTATTCGAGTCATATACTATATTCATTCTACTCTTCAGAACACATGATTAATGTCACAGTCCTTTACTATGTAAAATATACATGTTCCTCTTCGTACAGCACATAATTGGATAATAGACAAAGCCCATCGGTACTGGAGTACCGGTACAGAGTACCCGTACTTGTAATTTGTAACAGTACTCCGACACCGAAGTTCAGGAAGTTCAGGAACACACTGGAACACGACGAAATTGAGTGGAGTACTGGTACCAGGCTCTGGTACCACCACGTATGTACGATATTCTTAGTAGGCCCGCAGTAGTAGTTGAGTTACTCCGTTGGAGTAATCCTGAAAAGTATCACAAGTGCAGGTCCCCTTTCGCTTGGCAATTGGCATTGTAATCGTCGGCGTTGACCACAGAGTGATTTGAAGCACCTCAACCCCATAAGAGATTCTCAATAATTGGGCCAGACGATGAGCGATGATCGGAACGTAGCCCGCTATCCAATCATGACCAGTGGCAACGGTGACTATGCCGAGGACGGACCCGAACTGCGGTAAGTAGGCTACGCAAAATCAGTTCAAGTCTCCTCTCTTGTCCGCCGTGAGACTGCGCATGCGAAGCCGACCTGGCTGCTCTGCGGATGAAGAAGATTGCGTCACCTCTGTGGCGATTCCTTCCTCATGTTGCCTCGAAGGCGAGAAACACGCCATGGGCAACTTGCCGATCGACCAGTGCGACTTCATCGGTGTTCCTTTGTCTGAACGATTCCCACGACATTTCCATATCCGACTTTTGTTATCTTCGAAACGTGTTCCTCATATTCATATGGATAAATGTTGTCTCGAATTTTGTTTGACATAATGCGACATGTTCCTGGGAATTCGTTTGCAGTTTCGAGCTTTCGCCTCCCACGCAGTCCGCCACGTTTGATCCTTCCTGGATGCCAACGCATTTGACACTTGAATCTGATCTTGACCGCGACTTCACCCACTAGTCTACCGCCATTGCTACTCTGTATTGGGTGTACCAGCTTGTACTTCTGTATGATATCGTGACCTCGCTCACGCAATGTATCTCATATTATTTTCTTGGTCTTTGGATTTGATTGCAGTCATGTGAAGCTTGTCTCTGGCCCAAGAATCGCTAGGCCAGATCAAGTCGAGATAAAGGGGCAAGTACCATGGATGAATCTGCCTTCCAGAGTATCCAAGGGTAGGTCTGATTCAGTAACTATGGAGAAGGAATGGAGTGGTAACATTCCTACGGCCAACTGGAACGTTCAGCCTCAATGTCTTGAACTGGTACCACTGGACTTTCCTCTTGAACGAACCCATCGGGAGATCCCTGATGCGGATGCCAGCGTAGTAGCTGTGAGGATCTCTCAGGCTTTGCAGAAACTATCGATTGATGCCGAGTTCTGCGATCACACCGCGAGGGCGAAATGCAAAACTGAAGACTTTGTTAGCTTTCGAATCCGACTATATGCGGGAGGGGAGGGTGGACAGCCTGTGATTGTTGAAGTGCAAAGGCGAACTGGCCCCGTTCGCAGTTTCATGCATACCTGCCGTTCCATTATCGCCGCTGCCGAAGGCAAGGAATTCCAACACGAGAAGCCATCGGGCCCGAAGCCTGTCGCATGCACCTCATTTATGAAGTGCTTGAAAGGAGCGACTGTGAAGATTGATCCTTATGGCGACTGCATTTCATCCTTGCACAGAATTGTTGACCTCTTGCGAGACAAGAGAATCGATGTCAACGTTCTCGGTATGGAGGATCTCTGTAGCTTGACCGATCCGATGAAAACTATTCTCAAGACGTCTGAGATTACTGCGAAGGCAGTAGTGATTGGCATTGATAACTTTTGTCTCCGCGATGAAA
Source organism: Fragilaria crotonensis (assembly GCA_022925895.1). Taxonomy (NCBI): domain Eukaryota; phylum Bacillariophyta; class Fragilariophyceae; order Fragilariales; family Fragilariaceae; genus Fragilaria; species Fragilaria crotonensis. Next base: position 93,335 of record JAKSYS010000174.1, on the reverse strand, counting down.
TTTACCTCGTCTTGCAGCGTGCGTCGGATCATATCATGGATGCGGACGACAAGGGGATGGATTATGGCGAGCGACTCCGCACTCTTGCACTCAAGGTATTTGCGCTGTCTCTCAATCTTACAGTTCAATTCAAGTGCCTCGAAGGTCCGGTAAACGAGCAGAGCTGGTTTGTTGAAGTGCTTGTCCCAATGTTACTTACCGAGATCGATAGATCTCAAGACTCGCCGCTTCGTGCTTGTATTGCTATTTCCTGTGTCAACAGCCTGTGCACTACGTCGATTAAGTCAGTTATACTTGCCATGAAGGCCGTTGAATCGATTAGGGCTGCGGAAGCTATTGGAAATCAACGACACGAGTTGTTGGCCACGGAAGCGAGTCGCTGCCTTTCGAATCTTGCATTGTAGCACCTTTGTCGAGTACTTCCTATACCTTTGCATGATGAAATCACCACTTGTCATCGCCGAATCTCCATACACCTGAGGTTTTGACGGTGAGTGCGTTATGAACATACACAGAGGATGTCAGGTGCGGTAGTGTTTAAGCTTACTACGGCGCCATTTCTTATGACGGCTATAGGACCTTCATTTGTTTATTAACACCAGAGGTATTCATCGAGAATATGGCAATGTCTGTGAGATTCACCTCCAGTTTTTCAGTAGAGCGAAATTGTAACAAGCCAGGAGGTCTCACGACACTTCGCGTTGGTTGTGTCACTACTACCACGGAATCTGCTTCGTCCTCATGTCGCCACTGATATGCGCGTGTTCCCATTCTTGTGTGTGATGATAACCTTGCTGGTGAGTTTCAATGTACGTCGTTTCGGCAACGGCAACGGCGTCCAATTCGCCGCTAGTCGTCGAGCATCATCGGCACATCCATACTTATCAGGGTACATGACTGCTTGGCCTATATGCAGTGAATTCTAGTATGAGTTACCGAACTAGAAGGATGACACTCGAGCGACCTTAAGCTAATGATTGAGTGCATAATGAACATTCACAAAGAATGTCGGTGCGTGGTAGCGTTTTAGCTGATGACGGCACCATTTTTCATCACGGCTAGATAGGCGATAGCACCTTTTTGTCTGCTCTCATCGACACCAGAACTATGTAAGAGAGAATGGATTTAAAAAACTCTTGTGCCGAGCTAGGAATGCTTCAAGACTTGCGTATTGGTTGTAGATTCACAAATGTTTATGCATTCAGATGCCGCCACTTATATGTACTTTTCCTACATTTTTGCAATACTACTGACAACTGACGGAGCAATTGTATATATGCTCTTACGGTACTGTTGTGTGTCAATGTTTAACATGTTGGGTCTGCCAACAACAGTCATCGTAAGGGATCGTTAGGGATCATTAGGGATCGCTACTAGGGGGCCACCCCTTATCTACCGGTAGTGTTCCTCCTCAAATCAAAAAGGGACACTTGACTCTACGACCACGATATTCCTCCTCTAGGCCTTCGCCGGCATACGATGTCAATGGTGACACTTCGCACAGTCCGCCTTGTCCTTCCTTTCCGTGCAACAGGGCACCCGCGTTCTCCAAATATTCCTTTGCCACCTCGGAGAGATATTGGCGAGCTGTCTCTGGAGAATCCTTCCCCTGCGCATTCTTGACAGGAGCGAATTCGTGTTGACGTTTCACTTCCAAAACAGCCATGGTCTGACTGAGTTCGAACACATCGAATATGAAGGACTCGAGCTTCATGCCGTTGGGTGTATCGGGTTTGACTAGTTCAGATCCATTGTAGTAGGGAATCTTCTTGTAGGCAATATGGTACATGTTTTGCATGTTCTCCATGACGGTCGTTGCCAAAAAGTCGAGGGTGTAATAGTGATTGCATATATTGGCTGCTCCAAAGACAAGTTTTCCATCTTGGTCGGTCCTCTCCGCCATTTCGGTAGTGATATCACTGTATTCAACAACACATGGTTTCTTTCCAACCTTACTCGCCATGACTCCGACTTGTTCGTGTGGTTCGGTTTTCCACACAACCTTATTGCCCACATGCGCATTCATGGCTATGCAATATCCGACAAAACAAGGGTCCGCTGGGCGACAGAGAGCATTGTCAATGGAAAAGACATGGACGTGTTGAATACCAGTCTCGTTCATCTGCTGGAGCATACCTTCTCGTTCCAGTGCTGGATAAATCCCACCATTTCCATCGGGAGCCATGGCTACAAGTCCTGGTCCCTCCAATATAATCTTTCCATCCATATCGAGACATGGGAGCATCCCTTGGGGGAAGAAATGAACCTGGATTCCAAAATTGTTGTTGATTCGGAAGTATTCCACAGTTTCTTGATGGTTCAATGGAGATGTCATGACGTAGAGTGGCAATTCTGGCTGTGCATCATTGTCCATTTCATTCGATGTGGATAGGGAATAATTGTAAGCAAGCTGTTTGAGTCTTTGAATCCGTTCGGCAATCCATTGAAATAGAGTTTTTCCAGAAGGCATTTTGATATCATAACATCCCTTGGGACCATCATATCCTAGTCGAGTTCCTTGACCTCCCGCCAAAACAAGAGCCGCCACTTTGCTCTGCGAGATTGCTTCTAAACCGAGCTCATTCCATGTTTGAGACTTTGGATGATTGATGGAAGCAACGGATCCTTCAAAGGGAGCAATGTCGGACTCGCTGTTGGATACAATGCTCTTGCCTCCATGGACGAAGGAATCTAGCATTTCGACTGGAATTGATTCCAATTGTGAGACAAATGCGACCTTTTCCTCGTTATTCAATGTATCGTAGTACTGGAAGACATGGTCTTGACCAGCAGCCGCAAAACGATTCTTCAAATCGTTGGAAAGCTCTGTGCTCAAGCTCAATTCCGTCATTGCAAGGAAGGGTATAATGCTTTAGTGAACAAGCAGGTGACAGTGAAATCTATTAGAACCTATGTGATGAGATGCAACGTGTGCAATTCTTAGATTCGAGATTCGACTGAAGTGATTGGATTCTTGTTGGCGTTTGGAGTTTGGAATACAGTACATCAATCGCAGTGGCTTCCCACTCGCAAGGGCATAAATGTACTTGTACGGTGTACTGTGTTACTGTATTCCGAGTTTCGTGCAACTACCTGGTACAAGTACTGTATGTGGGCTCCTGTGCTTCTGATTTTCTCATCTTCGACACATTTTGGTTCTTGGCGACAAAAAGTCGCCATCCACCATGTCCGCCTCTCGTCCTTCGTCAATTGCCAAACGAAAAGTCCTTCAATTGTATAGAGAATGTTTAAAGAGTGCTCATCGTATTCCCGATGGCTCACAACGAGCCACGTACTTCGACTATACGCGACAGGGCTTTCGTGATCGTGCACGACTCCCATACGATACGAACGAAGCACTTCGGGCCATTCGAGATGCCGAGGAACAATTGGAACGAATGAACTATTATCATTCAATACGAGAAATGAAGGAGCAAGCGAAGCCACATTGGAATGATGCAAATACTGCGACAGGGACGACTCCTGTAACAACTTCACAACATTCAACTAGACCAAACCTCACCGATGTGAGCGATGGATCTGGTCCTCATGTTGAACCGAAAAGTGAATCTCATGATACGATTAGAATACAAGAGTCTCCAATTATGGATAAGGATCTTGCAAACGGCGAAGCCATGTCGAGCCGTTTGCACATTCCAAAAGCGTGGCTTTCGGTAGCACTCCCTGATCTTCATCCATGTGATCTCGACGCCTATTCTAAAACTTTGATACAAGATGGCTTTGATTCTACTGCACTGCTGGAGAATGATATGGTTCAAGGCGATTTGAATTTTATGAAGAAAGCACATCATCGTGCCTTGGTCCGATTCTACAACATCCCCTGATTGACCAAGGATTTCATGCCAATCTTTTTACAGTCTAGTGATGATAATGGTTCGATGATTCAAGTGTGTCGGCTTGTACGGCATTGGGTATTCTTGGCTTATTGTAGTAGTCAATAGGTTGAAGGAGACTGTAGAGTGTAGAGTCTTTGGTCTCTACATTCTACATTGCTATGTCATAGAGTGATGGTCCTACTCAATTACGATTCTGGAAGTCGTATGGAATTAGGAATCCAGGAGACGAAACAAGAGTTGGATCTTTTTGACGTAGCTTCTACAGAATTTCAGTACGACAACGGAGGAAATGTCACTTTTTGGATTGCACACAAATACACGAGTAGCGGTAGCAAAACCGCACATCCCGCACACTCATTATTATTATTATACTAGTGGGTACCTCACATTTGATCGGAGTGTCTACTACAGGAAACTGGACGTACAGTACCCCCAACCTGGTCGTACTCCGTACCACTACTTTTACTGTTACTGTTTACTTTCAGTACTCAACCCTGGCGAAGCTCCGTAGTGAAAAAATTCAGACAGTATTCATTTGATCCAGTACCCCAGAGTGGTCATACTCCGTAACAGACGGACGCACGCACGCACACACGCACACAATTAATTTATAATATAGTAGGATATACCTAAGATAACTCAGATATTGTCGTACTGTATTTCCAAAAATAATCGTATATATTTATTTTTTAATCCACGTACTGACGTAGCATTTGCGGTAGAAAAGTACATGGTACAAATTTTTCAGTAGAAATCTACATGAAAACTTTTTTACACTGTGTCCAGAAATGTATATTGTATAACGTGGTACGAATCGTTGTGTAGAACGGACAACAATTTTATGTACAAGTACTCCGTTAATGCCATATCCAGTTTGTTCGATCTGTCTAGAAATACTGGAAAATGTTTTTTGAATTCCAGATTCCGTGGTACAAATTTTGCAGTAGAAACTACATGTCCAATGTCCAGAGTACTGGAAAATGTATTTTGAATTCCAGATTCCAATTCTTATAACGTGGTACAATTTTTGCAATCGTACGCCGTACTCTGTATAGATCTTACCAGACCTCCTCTACCATTGTGCAACAACCGCGGCCAATGGCCGCCCCCCAGACTGGTATATACCTAAAATAACTCAGATATTGTCGTACTGACAATATCTGAGTTATTTTAGGTATATATAATAATCCACGTACTGGCGTAGCATTTGCGGTAGAAAAGTACATGGTACAAATTTTTCAGTAGAAATCTACATGAAAACTTTTTTACACTGTGTCCAGAAATGTATATTGTATAACGTGGTACGAATCGTTGTGTAGAACGGACAACAATTTTATGTACAAGTACTCCGTTAATGCCATATCCAGTTTGTTCGATCTGTCTAGAAATACTGGAAAATGTATTTTGAATTCCAGATTCCGTGGTACAAATTTTGCAGTAGAAACTACATGTCCAATGTCCAGAGTACTGGAAAACATATTTTGAATTCCAGATTCCAATGCTTATAACGTGGTACAAATTTTGCAATCGTACTCCGTACTCCGTACTCTGTATAGATCTTACCTCCTCTACCGTCGTGCAACAACCGCGGCCAATGGAGAAAACTTAATGTCTATATATTTCGATCTATTTAGAATCTATATCGAAGATATACTTATCGATACATGTACACATTTATGTAGCTTCGTTTCGACGTCATCGATACGAACCCCTCAGTGCAATTACAATCTCATCCCATGTGTATCCAATATGACTTACTTGGGGTAACTGGGGTCTACGAGGGTGCATTTTGAATGCATGTCGACGGAGCCGCGCCCAAATCCGAATTTGAAAGCCACGGGAGTTACGTATGTCTCCTACACGCGTACGTAGAAATGGTACTCAAACTACGGGTATCGTACACATTGTGAAAACTGATCACACAAATACTCCACAATTGCAATTTGGCCGAATGCACCCTCAACTGCAGACAATCTGCATGTAATATCTCTGTAGTTCATTAATTAACTTACTTTCCATTCTGTGTCTGTATTGCATGTAGCAATTACAGTCAGTTGTAGTAACTGTGGGAATGAAACTTGTTGTTTTTGATAGATATTCAATGCATTTTTGACAGGGAACCAGGACAACAACAATTTTAACAGGAGGCTACCGGTATCAACGTACTGTAGGTTTCACAATCGAGTACTGCGCTACTGGACCACTCGAGTACCTTGCATAGAATCTACGGTGTACTACTCCGCATTTCTAATGTATTTTCGAACGTATAGTGCTATACTACAGTACTCCCTTAAATCATTGAACGCGGTGTTGTACAACAGTACCGGTAGTACCATAAGCCATTTGCTGACAGATGACATCGACTCGTAGACTTTGAGTAATAAGCGGTTGTAGGTTTGTCTTCAAAATATTTGAGGGTCGATTTGGAGTTTACCAACCCAGATTATAAACGGCGTAAGCATACCGGCAACGTACACAAGTATGTTACACATCCGCCATGTATGTCAAACAAAAATTCGGCAACCGGGCCAGCGCCGATCTTGCGAACAGCCGAGTTTTTGAGCTGTCTGATTGGTGAAAATCGAAGACGGGATGACGTCTATGGGGCTGAAGGACAAATGAAGATAAATGTATACAAAAGTGTTTACTTTTATATTCGATATAGATTCTAAATAGATCGAAATATATAGACATTAAGCTTTCTCCGGCCAATGGCCGCCCCCCAGACTGGTATTGCCTAACAAGATCGAACCATGGCTACGACCGACATTACGACGACAACAAGCGACGCACGCACCACTTATCTGCTCATTGGAGACATTGGTGGGACCAACAGTCGCATAAGATTGTATGATACTTCCGATCCAGAACCGCTCGCAGGAAATGATTACGAAAACGAAAAGGAGTTCAAGAAAGGTGAAGATCTCGTAGGAGCGTTTGAACGCTTGATTATTGGTCCCTTTCTTCAATATTGCCGGGAAGAATCGAAACTCAAGCCAACCGAGGAGTGTGTTATTGTTTCTGTTTTTGCAGTTGCCGGGCCCGTTGAAGGCAACAAGGCAACTTTGACCAACCTGGGAATCACCATCGACGGCGATGTTGTTCAAGAAACGTTTACCGAGATCACGAAATGCTTGATCATTAATGACTTTATTGCACAAGGATACGGTTGTATGTCTCTCGATCTGGATGAAACCCCTCTCGATCCAGACAAAATCAGAGAGCTTTCCAAAGACGCTGCGAAATTGGTCGACCCAAAGGGTGTCAAAGTTTGCGTTGGAGCCGGAACCGGATTGGGGGAGTGCTTCCTCACTCACAATGGGAGCGGTTATACCTGTTACCCAAGTGAAGGTGGTCACGTGGAGTTCAATCCTCGCTCCGACCTGGAAATCAAGCTGCGAGCGTCTTTAATGTCCAAGTTCAACTACGATCACCGTCTCTCAGTGGAACGGGTTGTCTCGGGCACCGGTCTCGCCAACGTTTACGAATATTTGGCGGAAGAAAGTCCCGAACACGTGGACATGAGAGACGATACGATACACGAAATGTTTATGAATGCTGGCGACTTGAAAGGGAAAGTTGTCGCTGAGAACGTGAAGAACAACGAAATCTGCAGGATTGCCATGGACATCATGATTAGGTATGTTTCTTCGCTCGCTGAGCATGCCGTGGTCGTGGGCGCTCGCAAGGTTGCATACTGCAGATGACCCATGACTCACTCTTGAATTCTATTCTCTTCCTTTGTTGAAAGTGCTTATGGATCCGAGGTCGGCTCCGCGGCCTTGAAGTGGATTCCAACTGGTGGACTTTACGTCACAGGTGGTCTTACTCCAAAGAATATCACCCATATTGAAGGGGAGGATTCCTTGTTCATGAAAGCATACAATGATAAAGGTCGCGCTAGTGTAGTATTGAGAAAGGTTCCCCTGTTTGCGGTCATGGTCGACGATTTGGGAGTGCGGTAAGTTGCGAGGAGGTTGGCAACGAGCTACGTTTTCAGCGTCTGTTCACTACACATACTGACCTTGCTTTCTGACGCAGCGGAGCCCATTATGTGTGTGTGCGACCGAGTATAAGAGAATGCAGATTGCTTAGAAGATAAACATTTTTCACTTCCTCATCGGCAGAGGGATTACGACCAACGGCCTTTTGCTCTCAATGATGTGGTATGTAGTTTTCGTTAACAACGACCAGGAACTCGTCGTGGTTTACCTGGTATTCCAAGTTGTATGCCTTGTTTACTTCTAGGCTGCCTCCTTACTCGTTGTCCTATGAGTAGCAGGGTAGCTTAAACTATATGGTTTAGACCTGGGAATCACTGTCTTCTGTCTTGTACTCGTGCTACTGTAATACTACTCGTACTGTACTTAAATTGAAAGCGTCTGTCAACCGCATTCCCTCCAAATGAGAAAAGGTGGACAGTATACAGTACAACGGTATGGGCGTAACGCAGACCGCACAATTTTAGTTTATACGTTTATACGTCTATCCTCGTTGCTTGCTGTACTTTACTCAGTTTATCAGACCCAACATAGTCTCGATGGTCGTGCCAGGACCATTGTGGATTTGTCTCAACGAGAACCATTTGTCCGCGGAAGGGATTAACGCGGAACGACGGTCGCCGGCAACCGACATCATGCCGGATTCATGACTCATGACCATGAAGAATTCGCGGCGGGCCTGGGCATGCGTTGAACTGCCTTACTCTTGTGCACCTTAAATGTTGATGGTACATTGGCCTAGAGTATATATATCCTATCAACGGACAAACCGAGGATATACCGCATCGTACAGAAGGGTACGAAGGACGCTTCGTCTCCTCCCCCGAACCATCCGGGTAAAACGCCTATCGTCATTTTGGTATACACCGACCAGATGCACGACATTAATATATAAGGCACCCTAATTATTAATTTAATTGGGGCATCGCTAACCGTGAACAACCACAGGACCGTTGTGAACAACTGCCTGAACGGTCGTAGAACTCCCTATGTATGGGATACGAGTAGGAATAGGAAATGACTGCACAATTCTGAAGCAGACGCGAATTTCCTCCTACGCGAAAATCGTTCATCTTTTTGAAGCATGGAACCTGCCGCTGTTCGCACCGCTCTCGTCCGTATCGGCTTCGTTGAAGCAGCCGCCCTGGCTCTGACCGAAGAGCAGGGTTTGGACTCCCTCGACGAAATCAGGATTCTCTCGGACGACGATATCGCGAACCTGTGCAAGCTACTACGTCGCCCTGGGGGTGTCGTCCAAGGGGTACTTAACGCCGCTGGGAACCCCGTCCCCAATCCAGGAATCCAAGTGAGTGCCCGAGCTGAAACGAACTTGAAACTCGCGGCATTCTTTCTACGCCACAAGATCCGTACTGGCCGTACGGTCGCGCCGGCAGATGTGACCCTCGCCTCAATCCGTGCTCTTCGTGAGTTGCGTGAATTCGAGGAAACCTACAAACCCTCGGAAGATGTGCCAACTATCAACGATAGAGACTGGCCAAAGACGATGGAAACTATTCTTGAGTATCTACGTTCCTATTTGGGGGACAAGAAGATTCCTTTGGCCTACGTCGTTCGAGATTCTGAAGACGTGCCGGTTGCCGATCCTGAAGGTGGCTACGCTACATTGCAGGACGAGATGATAGCCCGAGCACCGCACTTCTCGTTGGTAGCCGGCGTTCGTACAGCTGATCCAGCGTACTTGATCAACCGTGAGAAGGTGTGGGACGTTATCGCCCGCATCACTCGTTCTCATGATTGTTGGACATACGTGAAGCCTGCGCAACGCACACGCGATGGCCGGAAGGCATACCTTGCTTTGTACGCCCATTACCTAGGCCCGAACAATGTGGATAACATGGCCTCGCAGGCGGAATCCAAGCTGAACTCTACCGTCTACAATGGCGAACAGAGGAGGTGGAACTTTGAACGCTACGTCAACGTCCACAAGCAGCAGCACTCTATTATGGAGGGATTGGTCGAACACGGGTATGTCGGGATTGACCCACGGTCCAAGGTACGCTTCTTGATTGAAGGGATCAAGACCGACAAACTTGATTCCGTGAAGACTCGTATCTACTCCGACGCGACTCTCCGCAGTGATTTTGATGCGTGCGTCACCCTCTACCAAGACTTCATTAAGCAGATGTCCTCCAAGTCGAAGGGGAATCCGAGGGACGTTAACGTCTCCGAAGTCAAGGTTAGCGGGGGTAAGCGAAAGCATGCGAGTGACGAGGCGGAGGACCGTTACTACACGAAAGCGGAATATGATGCTCTTTCCCCCGCCCAGAAAAGGGATCTGGCCAACAAACGCGCGAAGCGTGGCCACAAACCCGGGGCGAAGGATAGCAAAACCGGAAAGAAGGAGAAAGGAAAGGGCGACTCAAACAAGGCAGTCAATAAGACCTTGAAGGGACTGAACCGGACCGTTGCCCAACTCGCCAAGCAAATGGGTAAAGCTGACATAGATGATGCGTCAGCCGCGTCCGATTCGTCGACTGGCACACAACCAAGCACTACTGCAAAGCACTCTGCTGGTACGAATCGTTCCAATTCGTCGCTCACCCGTCAGGCGAGCCCTAAGAAGTCGAAGTGACACAGCACTTACCGAAACGGTTGCTGTACTCGCAATGTTTCGGCTCTTCGTTCGTTTAGTTCGGTCGACGTTTCGGTGACCGAATCTCGGACCGACCTCGACTCACACGCTGACCAATGTGTGATTGGCAGTAACGCGTTATTAGTCCACGATTATGACAGACCAATTAACGTATCCGGTTACGACCCTACCGGACCGGTCACTTCTAATCTGCGTACAATCTCTGCAGCATTGGCATATGATGATGCAGTGACCGGCCAAACTGTGATCTTGGTTATCAACCAAGCCATCTATATCCGACGATTAGCCACAACCTACTCGCGACGATGCAAGTTCGCCTGAATGACGTCAAGATAAATGACACGCCACGATTCTTGACTGACAACCCTGATGAGCTCACGCATTCGATCGTGATACCGATGGCTGATTCGGATGAACCATTCGTCATTCCTTTGTCTTTAAAAGGGGTTTCCTCGTCGTTTCCAACGAGGAAGCCGACGATTGAGGAATATGAGACACTTCCTCACTTAACCTTAACGAGCGACGAACCGGAATATGATCCGCACGATACGTCGTTCGCAGAACAGGAGGATGCGCTCACCAAGTATGTGTCAGAGACAGGGGACCGTATTGGTGCTGCACCCAGACCGCACCGAATTTGCATGGTCTCCAACACATCCCTGGCGCAGCAAACGAACATCGATCACGACGGTGTCCGACTCTCCCTGCAATCAATCTCAGTTGCATTGGACGAAGCCTGTTACCGATCGAACTCGGCAGCTCCATTCAGACTGTCCGGGTGCGAGATAAAGGGAAGCAATTTGAAGCAGAGCACCTTGCGAAGAACATGGGTATCGACATACACACTGCCCGTCGAACGATGAAAGCGACCACCCAACGTGGCATCCGGACACTGCTCCACCCTACGCTGTCACGCCGGTTTCGAACCAACGACAGACAGCTCCGATATCGTCGACTGCCGATCGACTGTTTTACGGATACGCTAATATCCAACACGGCATCGGCGAGGGGGAATAATTATGCACAGATCTTTGCGACGCCAGACGGATGGTGCCGTGCATACCCCATGCGCAAGAAAAGCCAGGCGCATGAAGGCTTGTCGATAATGTTCCAGAGGGAGGGCGTTCCGAACACCCTCATAATGGACAACGCGAAGGAACAACTTCTCGGTGACTTCCGCAGGAAATGCCGGGAAGTGGGCACGAGAGTCAAGCAGACAGAGCCTCATACGCCTTGGTCGAATGCGGCTGAGGCGGCGATCCGGGAATTGAAGCGAGGAGTTGGTCGGCAGATGGTTCGCTCAAAGGCGCCGAAGCGTCTTTGGGACCATTGCCTTGAGCGGGAGGCCTATGTGCGATCCCTGACTGCGCACGATCATTTCCGACTGAATGGGCAGGTGCCAGAAACGATAGTAAAGGGTGACACCGCCGATGTATCAGCGATTGCCCTGTTCGGTTGGTACGAGTGGGTTATGTTCCGCGACACATCAGCGACATACCCCGACGACAAGATGGTCCTGGGCCGTGACCTAGGACCGGCTATTGATATTGGGCCTGCGATGACTCGCAAGGTCATCAAAGCGAATGGTGAGGTTGTTTATCGTTCCACAGTTCGTTCTTTGACACCAGACGAGTTGTTGGACGAAACGCACAAGAAAGAGAGGGAGGGATTCACCACGTCGGTCAACAAGAAGTTGGGCGATTCATTTAAGTATGAGGATTTTGTCACAGACTCGGAACTGGAGGACCTTGGGACTCCCATTTATGAACCATACGAAGATGGTGAGGAAGAAACGGGCCCAAGATTTGTTCCTGAAGCCGATGACGTGGACGAGGACACCTATGACCAGTACGTCGGTGCTCAGGTCTTGCTACCAATAGGGGACTCCGTCCTGACGGCGAAGGTTCGCGGCAGGAAGCGGCAGGCCGATGGAACCCTCCGGGGAAAATCAAATGTGAACCCCATCCTCGATACGCGCACGTATGAAGTCGAGTTCTCCGATGGCCAGAAAACAGAAGTCGCTGCTAATATCATCGCCCAAAACATGTATGCCCAGTGCGACTCGGAAGGTAACCAGTACCTACTCTTGGCCGGGATTACTGACCACAGGAGGGGTGAATCCGCCGTTGCTCGGGCGGATATGTGGATTCAGAGGGGCTCAAACCGACGTATGCGACAAACGACGAAAGGCTGGCATCTTTGCGTCGAGTGGAAGGATGGGACGACGTCATGGGAGCGGCTAGCTGACCTAAAGGAGTCGAATCCGATTGAGGTCGCAGAGTACGCCGTCGCCCATGGTATCGATGGAGAAGCAGCGTTTGCGTGGTGGGTACCGTTCACGCTGAAACGGAGGAATCGCATCATCGCTGCAGTGAACAAGCGTTATCATAAACGCACTCACAAATTTGGGATCGAGATACCCAAGACATACGAGGATTGTGTGAGGATTGACCGTGAAAACGGCAACACACTATGGCAAGACGCCATCCGAAAAGAAATGTCAAAGGTTCGCGTCGCATTCGAAGTACTGGACGATGGGAACGACCCACCACCAACGTTCCAGGAAATGAAATGCCACTTAGTCTTCGACGTTAAAATGGAAGACTTCCAGCGAAAGGCCCGGCTCGTGGCTGGAGGTCACATGACCAGGCCTACGTCCGGGACGGTTACATACGCGAGCGTTGTGTCACGCGAATCAGTTCGGATTGCGCTAACTCTAGCAGCTCTGAACGATCTCGAGGTCAAGACCGCTGATATCGAGAACGCATACTTAACGGCCCCGGTTGGGGAAAAGATCTGGTGCCGTCTGGGACCTGAGTTCGGACAAGACGCCGGGAAACGTGCGATTATTGTCCGAGCCTTATATGGTTTGAAGTCGGCTGGGGCATCTTTTAGAAACCACCTTGCAGACTGCATGCGACACCTTGGATGGGAGTCGTGCAAGGCCGACCACGACCTATGGTATAGACCAGAGGTACGCCCGGAAGATGGTTATAAGTACTATGCATATTGTCTGTTATATGTGGACGATATTCTTGTCGTCCATCACGATGGGATCAAGGCTTTGAAGGACATTGATCACTTCTTCAAGACCAAGCCTGGCTCAATGCGCGATCCCGAGTTTTACCTTGGTGCGAAGCTGAGGACTGTAACCTTGCCAAATGGCGTTATCGCTTGGGGCATGAGCTCCAGTAAATATATCCAGGCTGCCGTCGCGAACGTAAGAGACTTTCACGCGGCGCAGTTCCCGACCAGGAAATGGGCAAAGCGGTCGTCTGGACCGTTCCCATTGAATTACTCACCCGAACTTGATGTCACGCCCGAGTTATCTCCCGAACATGCGGCATTTTACTACCAATCTCAGATCGGAGTTCTGCGATGGTGCGTCGAACTTGGGAGGGTGGACATCATAACGGAGGTGTCCGAACTGTCGTCATACCTTGTAATGCCACGTGAAGGCCACTTGGAAGCCGTATTTCACCTCTTCAACCATTTGGAGAAGAAACACAATGCCCGGATTGTATTCGACCCATCATATCCGGACATTGATCGAAGTGCCTTCAAAGAATGTGATTGGAAGGCATTTTACGGCGACGTGACGGAGGCGATACCGCCAAATGCACCACCACCCCGTGGGAAGGATGTAGACATTCGATTGTTTGTGGATTCAGATCATGCTGGGGATCAACGTACCCGAAGATCTCGGACTGGATTCCTCATTTACCTCAACATGTCTCCCGTGATATGGTATTCCAAGAAGCAGGCAACGATCGAAACGAGCGTCTTCGGCGCTGAATTCGTCGCCATGAAACACGGAATGGAGGCACTAAGGGGACTACGATATAAACTACGCATGATGGGAGTGCCCATTGACGGCCCGTCGTTTATTTATGGCGACAACATGTCGGTGATCCACAATACGCAGAGGCCGGAATCGACGCTGAAGAAGAAATCGAATTCAGTGTGTTATCACGCAGTGCGTGAAGCCGTTGCCATGGGTGAATGTATTACTGCACATGTATCAACCCATGACAATCCTGCTGACATATGTACGAAGATTATGCCAGGAGGACAGAAGAGAGACCATTTGGTTAGTCTCATCTTGTACGACCTTGCCGATCACACTTGATGCTCCCCCTCCGAGGAGGTTCGCAGGTTATTCAGGGTTCCCTTGTCCCATGTCTTGTGGTGACTAAATATCAGTGTGCATATCTAGAATGAGGCAATACGACGCGAAGTCCACCATGGCGACCTAACATGCCAATCCTGCCCTATTAGCTCGAGGGGACTGAGAAAAGGTGGACAGTATACAGTACAACGGTATGGGCGTAACGCAGACCGCACAATTTTAGATTATACGTTTATACGTCTATCCTCGTTGTTTGCTGTACTTTATGGCAGCCATACTCACAAAACAGCGGTCATCGGTCATCATTCGTCGTGAAACATGGGATCCGATTAAATGGCACGCCAACTACGTCATCATACGACAATTACATTTCGAATCCCGAGTACCCAGTACCCGCTATGTGCACATACGCCAGTACTGGTGTACTCGTTGTACCAATACTGGTACATGTAATGGCAGTATTGAGAGTCCGTACGCGATGGTAGCGGTGCCACCCGTTCTATCGAAGTCATCTGAAGTTGCATAACCGCCCAGCATTCAGTGCCTGGTACGATGCAATGGTACTCCGACCTCCAAGTAGAAACACGATGGGTTTCTCGTTTCTCGCGATAGAGATGTAGAAAAGTTTTCATCGATACGACACGTATAACCTACGCGTAACACACGAATCGAAACAACCGGATCATCAAGGACCAGCAGCTACGAACGGCGCATTTAGTCAAGCGTCAACTTGGACGCCGCAACTTGTTCCTACGATTGACCAAAGACTGAGACTGACTCGTAGAGCAGCGAAAGTCAACAACAACGAACTTATTGTTAACGCCAAAGCCGAAGGTCACGCTGAAACAGCGACTGTAACATTAACAAAAATGGCACAACAGCACAAACAACAACCAAATGATATTGGAACACGACGGCTGACTCGGGAACTCATGGCGTTGCGCCGAGATCCCATAACATCTCCTAAAATTCTTGCAAGGCCATTGGAATCGAATGTGTTGGAATGGCACTATGTGATTGAAGGTTCTGCGGGAACGCCGTACGAAGGCGGCTTCTATCATGGCAAATTGTTGTTTCCAAAGGAATATCCCCTCAAGCCTCCCTCTGTTATTATGTGTACACCCTCAGGTCGATTCGTGACCGATCGACGCTTGTGTCTCAGTATGAGTGACTTTCATCCAGAGTCCTGGAACCCCATGTGGTCTGTCAGTACTATTTTGACGGGATTGTATTCCTTCATGCTTGAGACTGCGCCCACGGCGGGGTCCATAGAAACGACCACTCTTCAGAAACGAAAGTATGCCCATCAAAGTTTGGACCACAATGTTCGAGATAAGATGTTTTGTCAACTCTTCCCAGACTTGGTAGCACTGCATCAGGAACGGATGAAGAAGAGGCTTCCTGCCGGGAATCATCCTTACTGCAACAATCACAACTGCAACTACCGACGACGAATAATGTTGATTTGCTGGGAAATATTTCATCTGTCCTGGCGACAGCTGCGGGGCTGGTGGCGCTCATTTCGATTGTCATGGCCATGTGGAGTTATTTTATTTAGAAGCGTGGGACCTGTCTAAACTCTTGTCAAGACTCAAATCATCTCTTGTCCGCCCACAACAAGGAAGGGATATTCTAACTACTGGTAGTATGCATGTACTAGTTCATCTGTTGCCACCATTTACTATGCTTCCCAATGTACGTTGTTCTCCATTCTACCTATCACGTGCAGATCAATTTGACATCAGGTGACTACGTAGCAGCTGTATTACGTCGTACCAGGCTGCTCTAAATACCACCAGGAACTAGTCTTGAGCACGCCCCTAACTTGGAATCTTGTTGGTCTTGAAAAAACAGACTTGGATATTGTCGACGCTACTTCTACAGTGCCTAGAAAAGCTCAATTGTGCAAAGAACGGTTAAGTTGGATTCTGGATGACAAGCTACGTCGATGCCGATTAGCTGTTCGATGTACCATTCTATAATAGCTAGCATGCATCTCTTTGCTCTGCGTTTGCCGCATCGACATGTACTACCCGGAACTACTACTGGTAGTGATGCATTTAATGTACTACCCCACAAGTCCAGGACCTATGTATGATAATATGATAATAATCCATTGACATGTAGGAATATGCTCACGGTCGAGTAGTCTGCTAGGCAACGGGAACTAAGGTTGTTTTGTGTCATCGGCATTCAGACAAGTCGAGTGCCTCAACTATGTTCATGGAACAAAATACTGATAATACGTTTTCTCTTACATTTTTAGACGGCAGTGCGTTTGCGCTGTACTACTACTGGAATACTCCAGTAATCGGAGCACTGTAATACCGTAATACCGGTTGAACTCTCCAAGTACTTGGGAGTAGATACGTACTGTACGACCTCCAAACGGGTTGCAAGTGTACCTCCGATGCGTGATGGAAAAACAAAAAGAATTGCCGTACATGCGTGTACGTTTAGTACGTGACAGAAATAAGCGTCAAGGACACTTTTGAGGGCACGTCCTTTTTTCGCCGCCAACGCTCTTAGAACAACGTACAATTGTACTGCACTACCAGGTACAAGTACTGGCGTAGTTTGCCTAATTCGCACTCTCTGTTGGTAAATCAATCCTAACGCAAATGATGCTAACTCAATCAACATCACATTACTAACTGATTCATTACGTAATAAACTTGGAGTACCACAGTCTCCACCCCAGCATCTTCAAACTGAAGGTATCACTTGAGTGCCTCGCCGCTGTTAGCTTAGGAGTAGAGGTACGACAACGAAACAGGCCCTTTCCTGCTGCATGGCATTTCCGACACACCATCAGGTATAACATCATTGTTGTAGTCAGAGATTCCATAAAGCCTTCCTGTTGCCTCTGGGATTCTATCAAGCGAGTCTGCCATCGAAGTACTCAATTTGACTAGCCAGCAAGTAACGGTATGGCAAGCAGTCAGTTGGGGATCAAACCAACTCTCCCAGAACCAACAATTCGATTGCTGAGAAGTTGAGATTGCCAACCTCGCGCCAGGCACAACAACTCCTTCCCCAAGTGTTCAACAGTTGGATGTTCCATTGAGTGTACCTTCAATGATTCCATCACGGACCCAGTCAGCAGGAATTCAATCCCGCTCTCAGTCTCGCCATACTAGTCTTTGTGGATCAGTCGGATGAGCAGTCAGCAATGCCGTCAAACATTCCATCTGATGCACCCAGTGATGTCTCCTCCTAAATTCCCTGCCTACTCCAATTTTTACCTGCCATATGCCTTCGTTAACAGCAATCCAAACTGGACTTCGATCGAGTACGCCATCGGACGCTCCATCAGACATTCCATCGGTGCGGAGGTATTTCTCGATTATTGTCGTGGCCAGCAGGAATTCCCATAAGCCCACCATCGAGCATTCTCTGACCATCCAAGTGATGTTCCAAAAGATAATCCAATGCTGTCAGTCGAACCAACGCTCCAATCAACAGTCCATAGGGAGGTTGAGATTCCAAACACTCCTTTCGCAAGTCCTCCGAGTAACTTAGAATTAAGCCACCATCAATTTTGCTGCCTTCAGTGATTCGTGCATCGGATACACTACCACGAAATCAGACTTGTACAGATGTATCAATCTCTCTAGAACGGGTGGTGGTGACTTGTCCCCAAGGATGCAATTGGGCCAAAAAGAAATTGTTGTCAATGTTGTGGTGTTGTCATTGCTATTGCGCTGCCCGTTTTCATGCATGTACCAGGACGTACATAATACACGTGCTTACAACGCTATACTCGAAGTATTTTTTGTGTCTGAGAATTGCTCATTGGACTGGATTTAAAACTCCTGTAGAGATGTACTAAGTTATACGAGTTGACCCAGAGTTTTTGGATCCTTCTTCTATTTTTATCGGAGGTACACTTGCAACCCGTTTGGAGCTAGTATGTCATAGATACTAGATACTCCTACATCGGTTACACCAACATGAACCTGTCCAATGTCCAGTACGCCGAATACGAATACCGGTTCTGAAGCCTCGGTACCGTTTAGACGAAGCTGGAACGGTGCCGACGGTTAAAGCCATGTGGTACGAATTTCACCTTTTCTCCGCAACTACCATTACTTAACTACGATCGGTACCTCGAGCTCAAAAAGTTCCAGCGACATGAGTAAAAACGAAAAACAAGAAGCCTTCAGGCTTCTTCGGTGCGTTGCCCGTTCCCGGATTTGATGCCTTGTGCTGGCCGTCTGTCATGAATCAGAGCTCGAGTTTGCCACATGCGCTTCGGGTCATTACGAAACGCCCTCGCGAAAAACCGACATATCATAGTTTTTCACTCCGGCAGCTGGACCGAGTGTGAAAAACATCTAGTAGAAATACTGTGCAGTGTTCATTAAAAAAAGGTCACCCATCACAAAACTGCAAACGAGCGATTACGATGAGCGCAGCTCCGCATTCACATTCCGCAACTCATGCCACGAACTACGTGAAGGAGGATGACAAGAAAGATGCCAGTGGAAAGGGAGCTGTAAGTTGCTTGTGACAAGGGGAAGGAGAGACATTGAAAGAAGCAGCTGCGTGATCTTCACTTCGGTGACAGTTCTAATTGGTCATTCCGAGGGATAGGAACCCGGGAATGTCTCATTATCCCATGATTTTGACAATTCTTCTTGCAATTTGCTGCGTGCAATTATGTGCTTTACTTGTGCCACTACTTTTTCTCTCTCTAACATGACAATGCTTTCCTCTACACTCAATATCATGCATAGTCTTCGACATCTGGTCTTGGGGCTCAGTTCCAGAAGATGCGCCGTCGTCTTACCGTCACCGGTGCCAGCGACACCATTGATGGTGTTTCCAAGCTATCTGTTTCAGAACCTGAGGTTGTAAAGGTTGAACCACAGGTACGTGACAGCTGCTCACAGGATGCGACGTTTTCTGAGTCGACCGCAATTCGCTTAACATTTCTCCCCACCTTCCTACCACTGCTACTCACAGCCGACAAGCGTGGTTCGATGCGCTGTTACTGAATACTCGGGTGTTTCCAAGAAGGGACATGCTCCCTACAATCCTCGCAAGAAGAACCAGGACGCCCTGGTGATGGCGGCTGATCCTGCAACTAATACTTTGGTGCTTTGTGTCTTGGATGGGCATGGAGAACACGGAGATGCTGTGTCTGCCTCCTTCCGCGAACAGTTGACCAATGAAATGTTCAACCACCCAACTTGGGCATCGGACCTTCGGAAGGCATCTGCCGAGTCCATTGCCAAGATCGAACACAGCATTATTCGTAACTTTCGTATCGACACGGAGTTCAGTGGAACAACCTTGTCCATGGCGATCATACGTGGCAACACTGTAACGGGAGTCAACATTGGCGACTCCCGTGTCATTTTGGCCAAGGAAGAGGCTGGCCGTCTCGTTCCTGTCGAGATCACCTTTGATCACAAGCCTGATTCTCCTGCGGAGAAGGAGCGTATTATCGCCTGCGGCGGACGCGTCTTCGCCGTCGAATACGATGACGGTATCGATGGTCCAATGCGTGTCTGGCTCGGACACATGGATGTGCCAGGTTTGGCCATGTCAAGGTAAGTGAGGAAGAGAAAATGTATTGCTTTCAAGGATACAAGGTCGTATGAATGCTTACTGAAGGAACGTTGTGCTAACACGATTACTTTCGCGTCATGTAGATCTCTCGGTGACGCCGTTGCACATACGGCAGGAGTGATCTCGGACCCAGAATTCACCGAACACGAACTTGACCCTGCCACTGACAAGTTCTTGGTGATTGCCACAGACGGTCTTTGGGAATTTGTTGACAACCAAGAGACCATTGATATGGCTGAGGCTCAGAAGGGACCTACGGAAGGGGTTGATGTTTTGGTGAAAGAAAGTAGCACCAGGTGGATGAGAGAGGAGCAAGTAATTGATGATACCACTATCATTATTGCCAATCTCTTCAACTACAAAGGTTAATAAGTTGTGCCGGGGGAATCGAACACCATCCCGAAGCTCGCGCGCGTGCGGATCGGAAGTGTCTCCAGGTCGCGATCTCTGTAAAACAGGCCACGTCCATTTTATAAACGTCTGTGGACAACATATAATGAGTTCACTTCAATCTGGGTGGCTTTATGCAGCTGCCATGTGTGGCGTTTGTTGCTTTCTTCTATTGTAGCGTGCAATCCTAATAGTCCGAAAGTTTGGGCTGGAGGTGTCTAATCCTTGCGTTTTGGCGCAGCGCCTACCGCTAGTGTTCGTATTCTACAAGGACTACATTTGACATTGTATGCAGACTTGGTGACATCGAACATACAGAGCTTTATACTATTCCATCTCCACTTTTCTCAAAATTGAGTGATCCGAGACAGGACGAACAGTTCGAACGATTTTAGTGTGGAAAATGGCATTTACATTGAGAACACAAGTGCCTAGCAGCAACTTCGACTGTCCTGCTGAGTCGCCATGATGGGAAAGGCTTCTCGTTCCTGCTGAGGCGGATTCTTTGGCAGTTTCTTTGCGATTTCCACAAAGAGAGCCTTGACATTGTTTGCATTTTTGGCACTTGTTTCCAAGTGCAAAATACCATTTTCTTCGGCATAGGCCTGCGCCTCTTCAAACTCCACCTTGCGTCTGGAATCCAGATCTGCCTTGTTTCCGGCCAAAGCGATGACTACATTTGGATCACCTCGTCTCTGAAGTTCCTTGACCCAGCCTTTGGCGCCAGTGAAGGAATCTTGATTTGTAATGTCGTAAACGACAATTGCAGCGGACGCACCGCGATAATACATGGGAGCTAAGGATCGGTATCGTTCCTGTCCTGCGGTATCCCAGATCTCGAACTTGACTGTCGCATCGTCGAGAGCAACTGTTTGCGTCAAGAATGCGGCTATTCGTGTAAAAATGGTGACGACAGTGTTAGAAGAGTTTTTGATTCTTGTTCATGGCATCATGGTTGTGGTCGATTTCTATTACAAAGTGGCAGGATTGCTTCGTGCGTGTGCTTGAAGCCGTCAACAGTACATACGAAAACTCTCGCGGTAGTAGTCCTCCGTACTCCCGTGCAGGTCGCGGTTTTCGAACATTCCGACCTTCGACAGTATCCATATACAGTGATGTAGAATATGCGTTGTAACATACTGGCACTGGCTACTCCAAAAAAGAACACGACAGAGAACAAGAAAAATCGATTCAACGACTGACAACAACACCATCACCATGGAACATGCCTTACCTCCGATTGTAGGCTCTTGAAACTCAAAGAACTCATCTCGCACGAATCTGACAACAAGGCATGATTTGCCGACAGCGGTATCGCCAAGCAGAACGAGCTTAAAGTGACAGACGCGGTTGTGATTCATAGTACTGGTCATACTCTTGTTCGTTGTTTTGTGTCAATATATGAGGTAAGAGGGTTGGACTTCCTGTACTGTTCGCGTGTCGTGTGCTGTCGTCTCTTTAAAAGGGGTCGTGTCCCGTCGGAAACGGGGATTGACTCGTACGACTTGGTTGGCACTGTTCGTCCATACCGGCGTTTATCTGACAGTACTTTCCCTCAAGACCAAACAGATTGCAAATTCCAAGTTCCTGTTTCATTTTTTTCTTACCACTTACTCGAGTACTACTGGTACGCGTACAAACCTCGTGTGGGACTACAGCACCATTTGCAGCACTCACGTAGCACAGTTGAAACCGAAAGGTACGATCGACGATGATGCATTTTACTGCCCCGTTACACTTTCCTCTGCAGTGACACTCACTTCATTTCTACCCCCTCCTCTCCTCTTTCCTGTAATCCACTCGAATACATTAGTCATAGTTTCAAATCGATCACCATGGGAAAGCCAAGTGGAATCAACACCGGTCGTAAGCTCCGAACCCACCGTCGTAATCAGCGTTGGCATGATTTGAAATACTGTAAGAAGAATTCTATTACTGCCATGAAGGCTAATCCTATGGGAGGATCCACCATGGCAAAGGGAATTGTTCTGGAGAAGATTGGTATTGAAGCCAAGCAGCCAAACAGTGCTATCCGAAAGTGTGTTCGCGTGCAGCTCATCAAGAACGGAAAGAAGATTGCGGCGTTCGTCCCACGTGATGGTTGCTTGAATTTCGTCGATGAGAACGACGAAGTTTTGATTGCAGGATTCGGTCGTTCCGGTCACGCCGTCGGAGATATTCCTGGAGTACGATTCAAGGTTGTCAAGGTGGCTGGTGTCTCACTCTGGGCACTCTATAAGGACAAGAAGGAGAAGCCACGTTCGTAAATTGTAGTAGCTTTCGGTCTATCAAAATGTTCTCTCTCTCTCTCTCTCTGCATTATCTTTGTATTTTCGTAACGTGTTGTTTCTTAATCAAGCAGTAGACCGTCGGGAGGGGGGGGATAGCCCATTAGCAACGGTGATGCTCGAGGTGGAGTTCCAACACGTATCTTTCGAATTGACAACTATCAACCTCGGTCTACGGGCTTCCTCATCAGCGTACAAAGACTCTACAAAATGACCCTAACAGACGGTGGGTGTGAAGTGTGAAGGTTTTAAAGTTATTCGAGTATTTCTGTGGATTTTTTCTTCCAAGCGAACGGCACCATATCATCAGGAATTTGGTAGGGATACCGAAACGCACGAGGTGAGTGCATCTCGCTAGAATAATACTTGTCCACAAAATAAAATGCATTGCGCGGCACATTCCGGTTTTGCACCTCCATGTCGTTTTCGTCGTCGAAGAAGTTTACATCGTAGACAAATTCACAGTCTTGGTTGACATGGCGTCGAAGAATGTTACACCGAATGCCATCTCGTCCACCTGCCACCCAGAGATCCTCTCGCTTGACGATCGTTCTCCAGGTGAAATAGTCTAAAAGGAGACTTTCATGACAGTGAAGCTCGTGGTGTGTATAGGGATTGATTCTTTGTTCGTCGCGTGTTCGAAGTGGATCTTGACGTTCATTCATCAATGCGCTTGACGACACCTCATCATGAGCATCATCGGCTTCCCATAATTCTACATGGATTTGCCACGCCTCTTCCCAGGCAGCACCAGCATCCAGAAACAGTTCTTCACCGGCATTGATATCGCGCAATGCAATGTAATCCAGTGCCAACCCAACCTTATCCACCGGAATGTCGTTGGGTGACAATGTCATGATTGTTTGATTGTGGAACAACCGTCCATCACTTGACCATTGGATTCGTACGTTCGCTTTTGATCGATTGTGATTCATGTAGTTGACTCCACTTGCGTACGGACACAGCATCATGGTCGTGTCGACATGACCGAAACAATAATTGACCAACAGTTGATGCGACTCGACCACATCCGACGGCTTCCACTTGCCAGCTTCGGACCACTTCTTTTCATATATTTGGAGGATTGAAAATTTTGAATATGGAGGACGGGTGATGAAATGACGATGGTTCCCTGGTCAAACCGACGCGTCGCGAAAGCACCCAGACCGGCTCCCGGTGTCGTACTTTGCTGAGGTTGGATCACGTTCGAACAAATACCATTCTGCTCCAAATAATCAATCGAAGCTGTAGCGTTGGCTTGGAAGAGAAGCCCAAGGTCATCCTTTTCGATAACTTTGAAAAGGCCGTCGACATCGTTGGGAAATACTGACGTAATGGCAGATGAGAATGGCACGGATCGAATCAACATCCACAAATCATGTTGGAGTCCGGCACTATGTGCTGCCGTGACATTCCTGAAATCAATCATGAGCTGCTTTGAAGACTTGAGATCGGTTTGCAGTGGCACATTCGTCATGTTCCTTGATGTAAACCACGTATCGCCGTAATGTACAAACAATTCCCCGCCTTGAGGAATATCTCTTGTTGCGAAGGTGCGAATGCCGGTATAGTGCGTCATAGCCCCTGCATTAGGATCACGAGATCGATTGCAGCTTCTGTGACTCGGCGTATGCTTTGGAAGTTCCGCCTCCACATTAATCATCACTGGGAGTGAATTGGCAGCAGCGTGCACCCCCGGCACAAAGGCGCTGCCGTGTTGCGCTTCCCGATCCATTCCCATGGCATCCAAACTCCAAACATAGTTGGACAATATGGAATCGAGTCTCTGACCTCTTGGAATGCGATTGTGTTTATGTAAATCCACTAGAGGAATCGCAATATCCTCCGTTGCGAGGAAATCACCTTTTCTCATGGCAACTCCAGTAAAGATTCCGAGTCCTCCATTGGGAATCGTCGAAGGAGCCATGTAAAGTGTACATTGGTGTTGCTGTGGAACGCATTGGTCTTGCGGCTGAGTGTGTGTAGCCGATGCTGGTGGTAGAATGAGCAAAAGTAGGACAACAACAACATTCATCACTCGTCAACTCGTCGTCAATCAACTCATCCATCTATTTCCGTATGCATAGTACGGTACAGTAGTCATCGCATATTCCGTAGCAAAAGTGAGAAATTTGTGAGACGTTCTCGAATCAAACATTTCTCGCGAACCCACCCGCACTACCCACAACCTCTATATATATATAAGTGAACCTACATACATGAGGAGTGATTCATGATGAACGATGATCTACTCTGAAAACCTGTCGTCTGGACGCCTCACGCCTCACCGTACAGAATAAATGGATTTTTGAGCCGATTCTGTCCTTTCAAATTTTTGCAATTGGCATGCGAATCTTCAATCCGCAATCGGATCAGGCATCGAGTACGAATACTCCATGTGCCAGTACATGTTGATCGTAGAAACTCCTCCCTACATATGCATATCGCATTTATCACTCAACAATACCATCCTCCAGTAGAAGATTTGTGTCAAACCTCGGACCAGAAAAACCAACGCTGTCACTCAATTGCATTGATAGACCAATTGATAGACCCAATACTTGATACTTTTACCACTACAATTAAAACAAGGAATTCGAATAATCCACAATTCACAGTATCGTCATCATCATCATGAGAAGTGCAAGTGCATCCATCCTGATAGTCTTGCTTCCGAGCATGACATGGGCCTTCAGTCCCATTGCTGCGTTCGCCCCTCGCTCGTTGTACAGTGCCACGAAACTGTACAACGAGTTGCATGTCGTATCCAACGATGACTCTCAAGTTCCCATTCCCTTTATGGATCTTGAAACCAACAGTTTCATTGAATGCTACGTCGATGCCGTCGCCAAAGTTGACGGCGTCGAATACACCATTGGCGTCCCATGCGACCACGCCGTTGCCCTTTGTTATTTTGATGATGACGACCAACTGGTCCCTGTGGAACTTGAAGAGGATCTCATGGACGATGTCTTTCCCATTGCGGAATCGATTGTGGCAGAAGAGTTTGGTGAAGAGCTGGTTTTGCAGAGAACGCCGCAGACATTGACTCTGGTTGGGGAGCTCGACGAAGACGATGATGAGGACCAAGATGAGGATGATGACGACGACTCAGACTCGGATGAAGAAGAAGTCGAAGTGCTTCTGAGCTTTGAACATCGGGACATGGAATTCAATCTGGTTCGTTTGCTTGACCCAGTTCTCTTGGTGGGTAAGGAAGTGGTTGCTGGACAAAGAGTCTTGTTGAGCCCCGACGAGAGCGAGAAGGTCATGCCAGAGTTGGAGAAGATGTTTCTTGACTTTCATGGGGAAGAGGAATAGGCACCATGGCTAATATTCGCTTATTGTGCTTTTGGCAGGAACTTTGCTCAGATCCATTTCTAGCAGTCGTACGCATCCAATCCCATCCAGAAGAAAGAATAATGATGAAATTTCCTCCAACTGTGGTATGCCTTTGTCAACGGGAAAAATGCAACGACAGCGCACTTTTTTACCTGATGCAGCGATTCGCCCTGCACCAAGGGTTATTTCCGAGTCTCTGCCCTCCTGTTTTTATTCACATAGGTACTTCTAGAGTAGTAGAGTACCATCATTTGGTTCAAAAGTTGAATTCGAAGTGACCTTTTTGTTGACAAGGTCTTGGGACTTGGGAATCGTCAGCATAAGTAAACGTGCCCGCTCTTCGGCAGATGCTCGCTGTTTTGGTTCATTGCCATTATCATCTAGACCCAACCAGGTCGACTCAAGTATCCTATCATTAACGTGAGGTTTTTGGTTTATGAGGAAACCACTCATGCAGGAAAAGATGCCTTTTCCAAGGGTGGCAAAAACCTAATTTTTATTTTTTCAATTTTAGGTTTAGGTTTAAACCTAGTTAAACCTAGTTAAACCTAAATTCCAAACCTAATCTACCGGCCACTGTACCCGATGTACTGTACTACTATGTAAAGGTGCACTGGGAAGAGTCTCACGTCTCACCTCTCGCACAGTCTATCTACCGGTAGCTGTAACAGTTGCCTGGTACAGCTAATTCATCATTATGCCTTAGCCAGCACTACCAATCTGATGGCTGGATCCTCCTCTGCTGCTCATGTGTAGTACACCCTGCTGTCGGCACCAGATTCCTCAAACATACAATCTTCAAATGCAGCATGGTTGGACTTTATGCAGACCACCTTCTCCACAGTCATGGCAACCAAGGCATTCCTCAACTTTGTTTGGACCTCATTCTTTTATCTTCCTCTTCGATTGTCATGGCTGCTAGTTAAACATGTTACTCGCTCATTCGCTGTAACAAACCCATAAAGACTTAAAGTAACTCGTAACTCATAACCCGTAACCCTAAACCCTTGAGTTAAACCAAAAACCTAAATTATTCGTCTCAAATGAAATCTAGGTTTTAGGTTCAAACCTAGTAAAACCTAGTTGAGTTAAACCTAGCGTTGCCACCCTTGGCCTTTTCCGTGAAATCATACCGTACTGTCTCTTCATAGTGCCTTCTATAATCTGCACCAACACAAGCGTACTCGGCATATTCTGCTTGTTCACGGTTCACTCGCTGTTGTCTGTTGCCATTACACTTCAGTAGACATGACACCGACTACAATGCCGTACGGAGTTCTGGTAGCAATTCAACAGGACTGGTTACTGGTTCCACAACAAGAAGTAATCATTTATGCTTTAATCTCCTATATGATGATGTATTAGCGTATAACAACAATTTTGATAAGCTCACCAAAATCAACATAAACCTGCATGTGTTCAAAATATTGAAAAACATAATCACATATATTATGATGTTCCTCATGTACCTAAGTCTGCAATGGTGGACACGCGTAATTCTCGAAAAATCCTTTAAATAAACAAATTAAAAACCATATGTGTGGAAGGCTTTCAAGGCCGGCCGGCGTAACTTGTAAGTATACTCCGAAAACTCATTTTCCCCGCCCTGATGGCTGTGCGGAACATCCAAGTCTGCTACCACCATGACGAGGACAATGACACGACGAGCAAAAGCAGTTGCGCTTGTCACGTTGCTGGTTCCAATCCTTGGCAGTGCTTCAGAAGCATCATATCAAAGACCTGTTTCCGTTTGGTCGAAAACTTTGTCGGTCCAACCGGCTGCATTTCACTACAGCAAAGCTGAGGATCTCCTGTACGTCTTGGGACATAATCCCGAACGAATCGTTTCTCTGAAACCAGAGGATGGTTCGATAGTCGAAGAAATAGATTTGGGAAGCGTCACTGGCCTCTCGTCTGTCCGGAATGTTGCCATCCGGGAGAGTGACAATCGCTTGGATTATGCAATTTTGACAGTCGAGACAGGGATTGCCGGTTCCGACGGCAGCAGTGACAATCAGTTAGTTTGCTGGGATTTTCGTCCAGCAAGTCAGCATGGGAGTTCAATGTGACTTCCTTTGGCATGTCGCTACCAACCTCTGGCAATGCGGCATGGTCGGATGATGGACAAGTCTTCTACCAACATTTCGCGCAAGGGGAAGTGTATGCCTTCAACATACGGTCGGGAGAAGTTCTATGGAAAAAGAAGTTCTTGCCCATGGCTGGCTGGACCTATTTGAATGGCTTTCTGTATGGCGGAATTCTTGCCGAAGTTGGAGGGGAAAGCATTTCGGCAGGAATCTATCAGATCACCGCACAATATGGCGATTATGTTAATTTCTACAGGACACCCAATCTATGTTTTGCACAGGGATCCACCTTTCTTGCCCCCAGTGGCAGAGCGACAAGTCAAAGGACAGCAGGAACCAATTGCAACAATATATGGTCAAATGCGGTATCCAGCAAGTCTGGAGAATTCCTGTATTTCATGGACGACTTGTTTGGTTTGATGAAACTCAACGCAAGCGACATTTCCTCCGGTCCCACTTGGAGCAATGCCTTTGCTCGCGACAATAGTGGGAAGAGTCAACAGACCTACTTCTCGCCAGTTGTAAGTCCGGATGATCGTGTTGTGTACGCCTCCGCCTACTGGACCACGGTCGCCATTGATGCCTTGGATGGGGCGACAATCTGGTCGATGCCACAAGAGAAAAGCTGGTTGACTGGTGCCATGGTTCTGAGTCCATACGGCGATTCCATCTTTTTGCCCTACAACTACTCAGTTCACAAGATTGATGCGTCGTCTGGTGCTGTTGAGTTTGCGACGGATCCCAGCCTCTTGAGCACTTTTGTCACATTCAATGACGGCGCCAACTTGTTTTCACGGCCGGCGGCGACAGTGTGCAGGCTTACGAGTCCAAGATTGTGGCTCCGGCCATTGTGACAAATGGGGCGAATGGCAGTACGAGCTCAGGCACGCCGCTGAGATGGGAATGGCGGCTGCTCTTGTCGCGGCGGCCGTTGGCGTTGGCATTTGAACAATTGATCATGATTGGTAGGTGCATGTACATGCCGCCCTCGACCTCTCGCACATGTTGTGAAACAGATGTGTTCTAGCAAATTAAGAATGGGAAACATAATTCATTAGAAATGCATATACTACAGTACTTCGTGATCTACTAGGTAGTACAACTACCTTTTAGGTGGCATAAGGTTGCGTGTTTTTGCCGCAACTCTGCAGGCTGCTACAGCGCAAGTGTACCGTTCGAAGTGGAGATAACAATCTGCAGGGCCACAGTTGGTATTTCGAAATCTAGTGTGGTAGAGAATGCGTATGGTGACGTTTGTCACAGGCGAGGATGATAAATCCGCCGAAGATAGACTGAGCAGGCTCCTGTCGGCGCTTGCGAACCCGCAACTGGCAAGTACTTGGTTGATATCAACCTCGGTGGGCTGCAAAATTTTCAAACATCCACCCCGCCGGGAATTACGGAATCCCCACGAGCCGATTTGCTGCTGCATCGGGTTGAAACAATGACTCTTGAGGACGTACGCGAGTCCATGGCTTGGTTGGCCAGTGCTGAGAATGAAGCATGGATTGCGTCAGTTACAATATCGAAGTCATATATTGAAGCACACGAGCGACAGTACAACTTACAATCGGCAACCGCATTGTTCTCTCGATAGACGTGTTCATACCGAACCTGTGTCCATAATCTGCTTGATGGATGCGATTCGTTCATTCGCTTGGCGGTACAAGGGTACCAAATTGTCGCTTCTTACTTGATAGTTGCCTAGCATTTGTTGAATGATCAAGTCCGAATCACCATTTATTGTAATGGCAACTTGACACGATGATGCTGGTGGATGGCGTTCTGCAAAAGCTCCAACTTGTTTGAGTGCTTCATCGAGGGCTAACAACATTCCATGATACTCGGCTTCATTGTTGGTGACTCGATGCGACCCTAAGAAACAGGAGAGATGAAGTAATCGTTCCGTGACCTCCGTTTCATTGGATGTTTCGGTGAGCATCACTTGAGCTCCAGCTCCACCTAAACCCGGGTTTCCACGAGAGCCTCCATCAAAGTGTATGGTAATGGAAAGCACATGATTGATGCTGGCTGCAGAGCAGTTCTGTTGTCGTTTGGAGATCGGTGGCTCATTCGTGGCAGTCGAGTCTCGGATGCGGTACTGTTCCACAAAGGCCAGTGCCTCTCCATTCGTCGCAAAACTCTTGAACTTGGCAGCTTTGAACCCTTCCGTCTATAACATTACAAATACATTGTCAGTTGCGTCGTTTGACTCGAACAATGCTTTCAATCAATGTAATACAGTAGTAGTATCTGTATCTGATAGTGCTTCAGTAAAGCGAAACAAAGAACCAAATCATTTCAAATTCCAGATTTCACATCTGTTCAGATGACTGATGATTGATGATACAACCCGCCTCCACCATCTCACGATCTCACCATCTCAGCCAAGCAACAACCTACACCGCACTAAAACCAGGATATCAATATCATCTTTCAGAGATCGCATCGTACCTGTTTTTTACAATCGTCCCATGAAGTATAGATTCCAGGGATTCGTCCCACAGCGACGGCATAAAATTGGTTCTTCTTCTTTGCCATCTTGCCCTTGTGTTTTATTCTTGCTTCTTGCTTTCTCGATACTGTCGTACGGTCCCAGTTGCAACACAAAAGATTACAGTCAACACGCAGGGTTTTGATGAGGGTGTCACTGTCACTCACAGTTCGGTAGAATTTTCACTTAGGTAGAATCTGTAAGCCTTTTACTAAAACCTACGTGAATCTGCTGTACGTTTTGTACCAGCGAGAGCAGCCCATGACGGAACGCCCCGACGGACCTCCTGGCGATGGAGGTACCACACCAACGCCACCTTCCGTCCACGATGACGCGTCCGATGTCACTCCCCCGAGAGGAAAGAAAATGATTTCAAAAGATGAATTACTCATCGAGAAAACAATCAAATTCCGATTCCCAGCCATCCAAACACATGATAAAGTATCTCCTGCATCTATTCATCTCCATTGGATCCAGACAGTCCAAGAAGTACTCGGACACGAGATTCAGGTCATCAACAATAAGAACAGGATAATTCCCAAAGTCGATACCCTTCGTTGGTCTTCCGATGAGCATCACCAGCATTTTAACGTACATCAAGCGATCTCGTTCGCCAACTCGCAGAACAACTCTAACAATTCAGACGGCAAACGCAAACCAGTGACAAACAGAGGCAACACGGCATATATCGTCCACAGAATTCGAACAAGCGCAACTATCAGAGAAATAAAGAGCATTCCCAAAGTCCGCGAACTTTTAAGGAGAAATAAAGTCTACTTGACGATGCACAATTGGAGCGAAGATATCTGGAACACAACACATTTGGGTTTCATTATGGGCGTCGATCCTCAATTCCTCGATGATGTTAATGCTAAAACAAGGATTTCAAATGATATCAAGAACGCCCTTCCACGCGCAAAAGTGCCAAGGTTCGAATTAGTGTTCACAACTCCGTCAATTTCCATCAACAACCAAACCGTCCAAACCAAGGCATTTGCGATAGAGACAGAGAGATCTACATCTACAGAACTGATGAAAATATTGAAACTCGCTTACAAGGACACCAAGGCATTCGTTCCATTTCAGATGAAACAGAAAAATCCAGAAGCCTATCAACGCATCGTCCTACAAAATTCAAAATTAATGGCAGGAAATCATATCATCGTACTCAACAACATTGGACCTGATGTCATGTATTACCTGAAGGATCACATCCTCGCGATCAAAGGAATTAAAGACGTGGCTCCTGCACCTTCGTACATAAAGGACGGTAAATACCGAGTTCAAGTTCAAAAGACAGAATTCCAATCTGCTCGAAAGACATTGATGAAAGAACTACCCTCCTTGTATGAGACCGAAGTTCCGCCCGACGGGAAAGCCACGACAAGCAAGTACAATGGCCCCCCGGAAGTTGCCACAATCTTCTCAGATGGTTATTCTTCTAGCAGCGATGGATCCTACATGTCCGCAAGCATAGCGACCGCCATGTCATACGATCCACTGACCATCAATACTCAATACGCAATGTATCAAAACGAAGTTGAAGAAGAAAAATTTTCGAACAGTTTTGATACACCAATGTCGTGGGCAGATATCTTGAAAAAGAAACTTAACCTTCCAACTCACATTAACGTCGAAGACTCTTCGGACAACGTATCCAAAGTGCAACAGGAGACGTCACGCCTATCCTCTGCTCTTGAAGCAAGCCAAGCAGAGGTGGAATTGTTGAAGTCACGATTGGCTCAGATGGAACAAGAACGGAACGAAGAAAAAAAGGAAATCCAAGCCCAAGTGAAAGAACAAGTTGCACTGGCCTTGAAAGATCATATCCCCAAGGATCCTACCCCATCCGGGATTACAACATCTCAGTTTGCCGACTTCGTAGCAATGCAAGATCGCAGATTTCAAGATATGTTCACCATGTTCAACCATGTCTTATCACAAACAAACCACAACGACATGGTTTCAACCAGCAAAAGACCTGCTATTATTGATCTCAGTAACACGTCGACGGGAGACAACACCACCATTACAAGTCAATCAAGCGATCCAACGACAGAAGCGAGGAAGAGACTGGATAGGAAGAAAACACCACACAAAGACGACAAAAGCAATTCAAAGGAAGACGGACCGCAGACAACCATTGAAACCGAAGAAGGAATCCAGCACGGCGAAGTGGAAACACCGAATTACCCTCGTATAAGAGCACACCAAACTACACCAACATCGATGTGGTACTCGCCAACCATTCCCCCGAGCCCTAATTTAGCCGATGTCATTATGCAAGATGATGTCGCAAACCCTCCAACGGACTCAAAAGAGATGGCAGAAGCTCACTATTCTGACGTCCTCGAAGTGCAAAACGAGATGTTTCGCGAACACCTGGATAGCTTGACACCAATCCAACTCGAAGACATTTTGCAACAACATTCTCCGAGCGGACCAACAGAACAAGCTCACCAAACGAATTCAGCGGATCCACAATTGAACGAGTGTACGGAAAATCCCACGACAGCTCCTAATCAAAAGGACAAGAATTGGCACAAGGATCGGACGATGTCTGAGACTCATGCCAACAACAACGATACCACATGTTAGAGTCGACAATCGGAGCAATCGAAATTCCAGCAGGTCCAAACGAAGGAAATGAAGTGTCAACACAAATAATCGACGAAAACGATATCGAGTTAAACCAGGATACCGCCCACCCCACAAGGACAACATGGCGGACATTTTTCAGCCGTCATTCAGCGCAGGCGTCTACAAACCACCAACAACACCGGAGGCCAATTCAATTGTCTCTAAGGAACCAACGTAGCAACACGCACTGGGGCGACAAGTTGGAACATAAAGAAACAGGGACAATTCGAGTCTACGCACAAAATTTGAATGGTTTAACTCTCGATCGGAAAGGAGGTACGTTCGATGAATTATGCAGAGTGCACAAGGAATTGGGTGTAGATATCTTTTGCGGGCAGGAGCACAACTTAGACACATCTCAGGCATCAGTAAGAAATAAATTGTACGAGACAACCAGGCAACATTGGGAAAGGTCAAGGCTCATCACAGGAACAACTCCTATTGCCTTTTCTCATCAATATAAACCCGGAGGTACATTGATGCTAGCGGCAGGCGACATCACAAGCAGAATCTCTACACAAGGGAGCGACAAATGGGGACGTTGGGTCACTCAAGAACTCCAAGGACGACGAGCAGCTAAGTTGGCCATTATATCAGCATATCAAGTAGTCTACAAAACGGGTCAACTTGGTATGATTACAGCAGCGACTCAACAAGTAAGTCTGTTAGCAAGAACTCAGGACATCCTTCGGAACCCAAGGGACGCGTTTATTAGGGATCTGTCGGAGGTTATCCGCGAATATACACGACAACACGCGGAAGTCCTTTTGATCGGAGATTTCAACGAAACTGTAGGATCAGATCCGGCAGGGATCACGTCCTTACTATCCATGTATGGGTTGGTGAATTTGATGACACGTCGACATTCCGCACAGAGACCGGCAACATATGCGCGAGGAAGGACTTGTATTGACTACGCTCTTGCCACTCAGCGATTCGCAGAGTCCCTAGAAAAATGCGGGTATGAACCCTTTAATCATCGGTTGCATTCAGACCATCGAGGATACTTCTTTGACTTTAATGCCATAGCATTGCTGGGATCTCCAATACAAGCATTGAGCTCTCGTACGCCAAGGATTCTGTGTTCAAAGAACGTTAAGTCTGTTACAGAATATATTCGGAAAAAACATCAACTCCTCGAAGCCAACAACGTTTTCCGAAGAGCAGAAAGATTATTGCTACCAGGAAATCGACACGAGTACGCGGAACGTTTAGACCGAGACATCGTTAGGGTTAGTTTAGCCGCCGAGAAGTCGATAACAAAATTCCGAGAACCTGAATGGTCTAACAAATTACAGACCGCTAGGAGAACAGTTCGAATTCTCGAAAAATGGCTATCAATGAAAAGAACTGGTCTTGCACAGTGGATAAACCTGGAACAAGAAGCAAGTCAACTCAATACACCTCTACTACTACCCACGACAGTAGCGGAGGGATCAGCTCAACTTCGTCGGGCAAAACAAGAAGTGAGAAACATTGTGCAAAATTGTTATAAAACCAGAGACGAGGAGATACGAGAACGCATCAAAGAATTGGAGAAGTCGCAGGATCCGACGGAGAAAAAACAGCTAAGGAGACTGAACAACATTAAGAAGGCAGAGGACAAGCAGCAAATTTTCAAAAAATTGGCAGCGTTAAGAAGAACGAATCTTCGCCAGGGAGTCGTTAGACTTGAAATTCCGATACATCCCGACCAAGATCCAAAAGGATGTACTGAGTGGCAAACTATCGACGTCCCGCAAGAGATATTAGCTCTTCTTCAAGCTAGGAATCGGAAACACTTTGGCCAAGCGCACGGAACTCCATTTGCTTCCCCACCGTTATCAGACCAATTAGGATATACCAGCGCGGACACCGTCCACGCGGAACAAATCTTAAAAGGCGAATACAACGCAACAGAGTTCGCTCCGAGTGTAGCCCAACTATTGAGGCACTTGAAACAAACCGAAGAGATGTCATCTCATCCTTCTTGCCCTCGGGTTTCCAAAGCTGCCTTCGAAGGAAAAATCAAGTCGTGGAGAGAGTCTACAACGACATCACCGTCAGGATTACACCTTGGCCATTATAAAGCGTTGTACGCAAATCACTCGTACAGTCATCTACCGCCAGGGAGCACAAATATTGAACAAAAAGAGAGCCTGGATGCCATGCAAAATGAATTACAGCAGCTGCACTTGAATTTAATGAATTACGCCCTCCAAAGAGGCTATTCATACAAACGTTGGCAAACAATAGCCAATACCATGTTGTTCAAAGACCCGGACAATTTTCAATTGCACCGAACACGCGTAATACATATTTACGAGGCAGATTTTAACTTAATTCTTGGCATCAAATGGAGATCAGCTATGCATGTCGCCGAAGTCTCGCGGTGGTTAAATGAAGGTCAATTCGGGTCACGAAAGCGCAGGAATGCAATCGATCCGGTGCTCGTGGAAGAACTACAATACGAAATTTCGAGGGCAACAAGACGATCGGTTCTCCTCACAAACTACGACGCAGCTTCATGTTACGATCGGATACTTCCAAATTTAGCGGCACTGGTTAGCAGGAAATTCGGAGTACATGAATTAGTGACGAAAACAAATTTTGATACCCTCCAAAAGGCTGAGTATCGCGTGAGGACTGAACTCGGCTTAGCAGAGCACGGATACCGACACTCGCGCGAACACCCGATCTACGGTACGGGACAAGGGAGCGGGAATTCTCCGGCCATCTGGTGCATGCTCTCAAGCGTATTATTCGATTGTTACGAAGAGACTTCCTTTCTCGCATCATATCATGACCCGACAAACTCGATCGCAACTACCATCGGACTGTTAGGTTTCGTAGACGACTGCAACGGCCAAACGAATTTGTTCTCAGCCGAAGACGAACACACGTCCATAGATACTCTTCTGTCACAAGCGCAACATAACGCACAAAAGTGGGCGGAATTGTTACACACAAGCGGAGGCGCTCTTGAACTATCAAAATGCAATTGCCATATGCTCAAGTGGATATTTACACCTCAAGGTGCACCAGTGTTATCCCCGAAACTCACCGGCGAAGCCTCGAAATTCAAGGTAATAGATCCCTCCTCAGAGTCAGAAGTCGAGATTCCCATCTTGTCATCATATCAAGCCCACAAAACCCTCGGGCACTTCAAGGAACCGGCAGGAGTCCAAAAGGCACAAGCTCGACAGTTGCGGAAGTTATGCAAAGAACATGTCGATTTCCTTTGGAGGACGCCCTTGTCGCGCTACGAAGCGCAGACATTTTACAAAACTAGCTTCTTACCATCCATTTCTTATCCATTATCGTGTTCCGCCATGAGCACCAGGCAACTTGAATCAATACAGAAAGCAACCATGGCCATCATCATTGCTCGCTGTGGCTACAACCGGCACACGAAACGGGAGATTATTTACGGCCCAACAACTCTGGGAGGTTCCGATTTCAAATCCTTCTACAACCAACAAGGAGCAGGGCAGATTGCACTATTTCTGAGGCATTCCCGTTCTAATCAAGTCACAGGGACCTTGTTACGCATCGCATTGTCATGGTTTCAAGTACAGGTTGGAATATCACAACCGCTTTTGGAATACCCGACCACGGAACTTCCGCACTTGGAATCCGTATGGATGAAATCCATTCGCCAATTTTTATGCCGTATAGGAGGTAGCATTCGAATTACAATCCCGGACGCGAATGTGTTGCAGAGAGTTGGCGATGCTGCGATCATGGATGTTGTGATGGAATCAGGACGATTCACCCCTACAGAAATCAAGAGGCTCAATTATTGTCGTATGTACTTAAAAGCAATCACAATCTCAGATCTCGCAACGGTTCGGGGCGATCGCTTAGATATGGTAAAAACACAAGGCGCACTCTCACTCACATCAAGCAAGACAACCCGCCCATTTATTATTCAAGATCGTCCTTCATCAAAAGAATGGATTCTCTGGGAGCGAGCAAACAGACTATGGAGCGGGGCTGATGGCACGTTACACACACCACTCGGACCGTGGAAAATTGATATCTCTAATATGCGCCAAGAGCATTTCGCTTACGCAACAGAAGTGCGGATGTGGATTCGATACGACAAACTGTTTCTGGTTTGCTACAGGCTTAATGAAGATTTTTATGCCGAATCTGACACCAAAATTGATAAACAGGAAATCCCAATCAACGCAGTCCCTGTGGAGGTGGAATTCTACCCGCCGCAGCAATGGAAAATTACATGGTGGAGTCAATACATGGAAGTGGAAGCCGAATCGTCAAATTCATTGAAATCGTTCTTCGAAAAATTGGAACCATGGGAGGCTGAACTTCTAGAGCACACAGACTTGACCGCAGACCCTAGATCGATTGCAGTTGCGCTCGAGCATGGCATCGTCGCTGTCAGCGATGGGTCGGAATGGTCACAAACGCAAGGCGCCTTCGGCTGGGCGATGAGTACGATATTTGGAGAACGAGTTGCCACGGGCATGGGATTGGTGAGAGGCGCAAGGCATACGTCTTATAGATCGGAGGCCCATGGATTATTGTCTCTACTATGCTTCCTCATACGACTTGCAGAGTACACTCACCAAACGGATGCTTGGGCAGGTCATTTAGCAACGGATAGTCAAAGTTTACTCGACACCCTCTTCGGCCTCAAAGCCAATGCACAAAGCCGTTCATCGTTACAATGCACACAACTAGTGGAACTAGACGTGATGATTCCAGAATGGGACGTGCTCATCATGATTCAAGAACGTATGAGAAGGCTCCCACTCATCGATATCCAACACATCCAAGGACATCAAGATAAACACAAACCATACGACGAGCTCACCCTTTTGGCTCAATTGAATGTGGATGCAGATCACAAGGCCTCATCTTTTCAGCGTACATTCGGTCGCCCGAGCACAGAAACTTTATTGCCCACAATTGTCGGAGCAGCACTCAATTTACCACAAGGCACCGTCACTGCCCACCACATAGCAGCACTCCACTCAGCTGCCAGTGGTCCACCATTGATAGCATATATTCAAAGCAAAAACAGTTGGACAGGAGCGATCTTCGAGTCCATTAACTGGGATGCGCATGGTTCAGCCTT
Source organism: Fragilaria crotonensis (assembly GCA_022925895.1). Lineage (NCBI taxonomy): Eukaryota > Bacillariophyta > Fragilariophyceae > Fragilariales > Fragilariaceae > Fragilaria > Fragilaria crotonensis. The sequence goes on along the minus strand of JAKSYS010000174.1, from coordinate 54,833 downwards.
GCGTGCAAATCGGCATAGGCACGTCCACTATGTTAAATTGGTACACGACATATTGCCCACAAACGTTCAAATTTACCGTCACGCACCAGACAAACAAAAATGCCCCTTATGCGCACAGGCTGAGGATAGGGATCATATCATCCGCTGCCATCATCCAAGCCGAGACAAGTGGCGACGTGAATTTCTAAACGAAGTGAAACAATTTTGCGAGAAAAGCAACACGTGCCCAAGTTTGCAACACGCGCTATTTTACTCAATCACTCACTGGTTTCAGGAGGATCAACACACAACGACGACGTTCGACATTGTACAATTTCCAGATGACATCAGACCGGTCATAGAGCAACAATCCCATATAGGGTGGCGACAAATTTTCAACGGGCGCTTTGGCACAGCTTGGAGTATGTACCAAGAACGTTATTACTCGAGGAATGATATGACCAGTAGGTTGAAAGCGATGACCGGCAAACGATGGCAGACAAACCTCATACATGTGATATGGAACCAATGGTTTCTCCTTTGGTCAACTCGGAACCAAGACGTACATGGCGCCGATGTCCAGTCCCGGAGACAAATCGAAACCGCAACTATCGCAAGAGAAATTCGCGAACTCCACGACGCCCGAGATCAAATGGAACCGAGTGTCCAGGAACTATTACCCCGAGATGTTGGAGAACAGTTATCGCAATCAAATAGCATCAACAGGAATTGGCTCCGAATCCACGGTCCAACAATGCGCGAGAGTATTAAAAGAGCGAAGGACTTGGCTATCAGAGGTACTAGATCCATCCGTAGTTTTTTTGTTCCCATAAGGTAAGGGCGCAGAGATACTTGCGGGAGGTCAGCTGTTTGTTCGACGTCGTCTGCTCAAGACTCCGTCGAGCCGTGCGGGTTGATTGTTTTTTCTTCGGACAACGCAACAGCACGTAAAATAGATTTTCGGTTTTTTTTTTTTTTTGTCACTCACAGTTCGGTAATGGTGGGAGGTGGGGGTTGGGGGGGGGGTGTGATGAAAGTTAATTTGCGGGTATAGCGTACAGTACAACAATCTTTGTACATGTATAACTCCAAAGTGCTTATTTTGTTTCTTTCAAGATGAGGACTTGTATGTAGTGCTTGCGCCTGCGTGGAGGTAATACATAACATCGCGTATGAATAGCATCCAGATTGAAACCACATTGCCTCCTCCTCCATGTACTGGATATGAAGATTTACTAGTACTGTACACATCACTACAGTAACAGATGCTACAACAGGGAACAGGGACGAAGGAATTCAATGTCTACGGTGGCTCAGGTACTGCAGATCCGTAGGCGCCGATTCAAACCTTGGCGCACCACAGCGAAGAACCCAGTCGTCACGTCCAGCATCGTGCCACACCTGTCTCATTTGTTGTGGAAGGGTGTGCATTTGTGCCAATCGATAATTGTATCAACAATCATCGAACATTCATCGATCATCAATCATCCTGAACCTCATTCCATCAAGAGAAAACAATGCCAAAAGCAGTGGGTATTCCAGCGGAAGGTGCTGCGTCGAATCGGCGTAAGCAGCGTCTTTCCGTCATGGAGAATTCGGGTCAAACCGATGCCCAACGTCGCGAATTGCGGCAATCCCTCCGAGAATTGAACAAAAAGATTCAAGATAATGCGGATGAATTGGCAGACGCAACCTCCTCCAAGTTTGAGAAGATGCGTCACAAGAATAATATACTTTGGGATCAAGTCAGGTATACACGGGAGGCCGTGTTGGATGGAGATAATTTAGACTTTTTGGCGACTCGTGCGGCGAGGCAAGTGGATAAGTTGGTGGAGGTGAGTCGATGATAAGATGCAATGCGTGCATGAGTCAATTCTGAATTGAAGCACGAGTCGGTGCACGAATGTGTCTCTAATCATTCTCCACGCAGGTTCCCCGCTATGATGCTATTCGGTTCTGCACCAAACTCAGAACGAAACTATCCTCGAATCGTGCCTTTGACTGGAAGAAGCTTGGAGCGGAAGTTGGCGTTTGCTTCAACGCCCTCCCCTCGAATATCAAGTTTTTGGCTGGACCCCTCCATTCAGATTATACTCCAAAAGAACGGAAAAAGGCGGAGCGTCGCAACAAACAGAGCGACAGTGACAACGAAGAAGAGGAGAAACCAGAAGAGGTCAAAATACAAGAAAAGGATGCTGATAAACTATCAGCAGTCGAGCAAAACATTCGTACGGTGTCAGATGTTCTCACTAAGAAGTCAAAAGAAGAACTCAAACGTCTCGCTGAGGAATGCAATTTGGACGAACTCGAACCGGAAAAGCGACAGCGAGTCGGTGAGGTTTGCGCGATTGAGTACCTCTTCAACCCAAAGTCATTCACACAAACAGTCGAAAACACTTTTCATTTCTCGTTTCTTCTCAAAGACGGCAGAGCATCCATTTACAAGACCAACGACCTTGTTTTCAATTGTTGCTTCTCGATACTGTATGTAGTATGTATACGGTCCCAGTTGTAACACAATCGACTCTACAGGCTACACGCAGGTTTGCTGAGCGTATCACTGTCACTCACAAGTTCACTGATGGTGGGAGGTGAGGTGGGGTTTTGAAAGTTAATTGAGGTGCGCAGTGTCTTTACGGTATTTTGTTCTTGCTTTTAACTTGTGTACGTAACAGTGCTTGTAGCCGAGTACATAATATAGAGGAGGTAATAAGCGGTGCAAGGCTTTCTACCATACAGGCTACTCTGTTGGCAATGCAAGTACTTCAACATCATCACGAATCACTAATACGTGTACTACATGCATGTGCATCTACACAATTTTCTAATTTAAATTTACGAGTGAACGGTCTGTCCGCAGCCCGAACGTACGTACTTTAAATAGGAAATCGTAGCGTAACCAACCGTTGATTGACCATGACCGACGAAGCGGCGATGCCGCCACCCCCAGCGTATCCTACCTTCGAGGAAGTAGAGCACTCTGTGTATGGGTTCGAATGCGACCAGTGGGAAGAAATTCCATATCCAGATGGTCCGGATTGGTTTACGGACAGTGAACGCAACCGTCGAAACGAAAATGCCAATCGATACCAGAAATATGGAGGAACGCCGACGGGATGGGCTCGTTATCTGGAATTAGGATTCTTTGGGTACGAAGATTGTAGCAAATTTGAAGAATTGTGGAGTAACTTTGACAACAATCCTTTGGCGGTACACAAAGCCATCTGGTACCAATTCATGTATCACTTGGATAGAGAGTTCGAGATCTCAGAAAAGTTGCAAGAATGGACGACAAACTATAGCCACATCTACGTCGCATATCATGAACCCGAATCGTTGCAAGTCGATACTCTCGCAACATTGAAGGAATGGAAAATTCTAAAAGATGCGGATACCTCCATGGAAGACGTTAGCACAGGAAACAAAGACTCCGATGGATGGATTGATGTACCTGAACGCGGCAGGCGTAGAGGCAAAAGTCCACCTAAAGAAACGGAAATCGCAACGCCAACCCAAACCACAGAACTGCAAATTAACGGAACGAAAGCACAACGACATATCAGTGACATGGAAAAACACAGCAACATTCCGGCCAGGCAAGCAATCAAAGAGCTCCATAACCAGCTCAAGCAATCGAAGCGATATCAAAAGCATATGAAACCAGCTTCTAAACTACCACAAGTGTCTACAGTTCAGGAAGAAGATGAAGATGCGGTTCTTATGGAGGAAGATCATAGTAAAGGAACCACAACAGCGACATGGTCGGACGCATTACCAAAGCTGCAAGCTTTTCACAATGTACCAGTAAATGATGGCACACATCGGCTGACGGTAAAGTGGAAACCAGTGGGAGGCATCCAACAGTATGAACAAGATAAGGAAAAGCTCAACACAACGATTCAAACCCTGCTCTCTTCGGTTCTCGACGACAAGGAAGGTATGCTGTATCGTTGGGAAAGCAAAGATCTTAAGGCATCAGCGGTTGTATCAAACCTGACAGGAGCGGAACTTAGAGATTACGTCTCCCCCCACATCTCGTTTATTAAAATGACATCACAGATAGTTTTTGGAGTTCGAGTGGGCTTTAATGATAATCCAATCAAATGGCAAACCACACCCGGGAAGAAACAGACATTGAAAGATAACAATGTGGAAATAAAAATCTCTAATTCCAGCAGTACTGGAGGGAAATCGGTCGTCGCAGGGTATATCTTACTAAAGGCGCCAAACACAACGTCGACACATCGCTATACTCAATACCTTCGCAGTGAGATGCCAGACGTCACACCATACTTCGATATTGAGCGCCACAAGAAAACCCCAATGGATCAAGTCATTCCGCATTTAGCAATCCACTGTGGAGAACGCCACGTAACTCCTGTGTGTCAAGCATTATTAAAAGTCCTAAATGGCAACGGCACGGCTACTTTTCTCCCGCGATATATATTCAGCGCTATGACAGAGGACCAAATCAACAACCAGTTTAAGTTTCATGAAAAATGGCTACATTCTGTCAAAGCTTTACAACTGTCCCCTTCTATCTTTCATCTGGATCAACAACGTATCGAATACTGCAACGATGGCAGTATCCAAAAACGGTCAACACGGGAATGGGCCACGACATTAAAACTCAGCGACGGATCATCTGCGTTGTGCGATGTTGTTAATGGAACAAAAGAGAGAAAGGCATATTTCTTGGCACCAGTCCACTACCACGAACAAGCAACGGAAGAGCTCAGGCAGTATCGCATGAGACTCTCACCCCCAAGCCATAGGGAAGCCCGGTTCCGAGATAGCGTTCCGGACCTCCCAGACGAGATACACATCAAGACGGCAGCGGACTCCAATGTCCTACTGATTGGAAATCTCTCGACCGCCGCGGTATGGCAGAAGTTACCATCGTATGAGATAAAACATAACCCTTCGAAGTCGGCAGATGGAAAACAGAACCGAAAGAAAATGTCTTCTACGAGCCAGCCTTCAAAGAATGCATGGAAAAAACCTCCTGAGGCACGAGCTGCGCAACAACAACAAGTGAACGAAGAAGACTCGTCAAGTACGGAGGGTCGCACTTCAGTGGGTACGGACGAACTCAGTACAGCATCAACACAATCGTTGACATTGGCATCCGAATCCAAGTATCAGGCAAAACTTCGAGAATTGGAACACGCAACGAAGAAAAAGTTGGAAACGTTGCAACTAGCGGGACGAGCAGCATCAAGGCAACTGGAATCATTAGAAGAAAAGTTTCACACCTTTGCGACGGATACCAGTCAAAAGATCGATGCGGTTCAGACAGAACTGAAACATGTGGTGAAAAATTAGAAGATTCAGTCAACACCCAGGAAGATTTCGGGTTGCTTGTCGGAGATTCAGGACAATACAGCAATGCAATTCGAACAAATAGGAGAACACCTACTAACATCGGGTGAGAATGTGAGTATCTTGACGAACTCAATGACGGACATACGAGCAGAACTTGCCAGAATGTTTGGGCTGATGGCACAAGATATCGCGGCGCGAAATGAGTCCCAGCAAGCTGCTTCCCAATTCATGCCGACACCTGTTCCAGGTCGCATAGGCATGATAAACCGAGATCATATGTTGTCTTCCAGCTCACAAAGATCAGGAAGCACCAGCGTACCAGAGCACTTTGGAGAGATTGATGCGACTATTGTCCGATCTCCGCCACCAAAAAGAACCCGCAAAGGAATTACACTCTCCCAACGTGACTACCGCGGCGAACAAGAACATGGCATGCTCCTAGACCTGACAGACGAGTCGATTGATGTAAACGACACGACATTTGAGGATGTTGAGGACAATATTCAAGATACCACAGAAGAGGAGTTCGAACATGACCTGTCCACTCAACAAAGCGACGAAGTCAGCAGAAACCTAACTGCAAGATTCGATGATGTCGATAAGGACGAACTCTCGGTGACTGGAACTCCACTCAGCGACGAATTGACGTCACCATCTGGTGAGGATCCATTGAGGCTCACAAACGAACATGCCAACCAAACACGAGAACAAAATAGGACGTCACATTCATCCAAGCCAGCTCCCCTGGATCCCCAATACACATCAGAAACGGGTCCAGTTGGGGCGAAAACTCCATGAATCGGGTGTACGATCGCGTACCCGAAGGAGGAGGTCGGCGAACGACTCTTCCTTCACCAGAACCACAACAAGCAGTACCAGTCCAGCGAGAGGATACGAGGGTGCCTCCGACGCCTCTGCTTACAACATTACAGAAAGCACAAGCTCAATGGCACCGTCTTCTGTCGCGGACGAACAAAACAGAAGAGGAAACCGTCACTACCACGCCAAGATCAACAGCACTTACCGTGGAGAACAGCCGCACAAATAACCCTTGGGGCGACGAATGCCAAGGCAAAGAACCAAATGTTACTCGAGTTTATGCAATAAACTTAAACGGGTTACAATTAGATAAAAAAGGGGGCAAGTTTGACTCCGTGTGTCGATATATCAAGGAGATACAGGCTGATGTTTTTTGCGGGCAAGAACATAACGTGGATACTACACAAGCATCAGTCAGAAACATACTGTTTAATACTGCGAACCAACATTGGGAACGCAGTCGCATCGTGGTGGGCACCTCACCAATTCCATTCCAAACGCCGTTTAAACCTGGAGGCACTATGGTTATGACAGTTGGCTCACTAACTGGTCGCCTGTGTAAACAAGACCGAGACAAGTGGGGTAGGTGGTCAAGTCAAGTCTTCCAAGGTCGAGCTGGGAGGAAAGTGGCAATTATATCCGCATATCAACCTATTGTCAAAGGTGGCATCGCAGGAAAGATAACAGTCGCAGCACAACATGTTAGCTTATTGCTTCAATCGGAAGATAAAATTTCAAATCCTAGAGTAGCGTTTCGACGCGACTTATCAAAGTGGTTGAAAGAGTATCAAGACGACGGATGTGAAATTCTACTCATTGGTGACTTCAATGAAACTCTGGGAACGGATCCCGACGGCATGAGTAAAATTGCAAGTGATCATCACTTACTGGACATTATGGCCAGCCGCCATTCCTCAGCACCACCGGCAACGTATGCACGAGGATCGAAGCGACTAGATTATGCACTCGCGAGTCCCTCAGTATGCAACGCAGTACTCAGAGCTGGGTATGAAGCCTTCAACAACGGTGTGGCGACCGATCATCGGGGATATTTTATGGATTTCAAGACGGACGTATTGTTCGGATCGGACACCCAAACTCTGGTAAACCGCACCACACGGGAACTCTCGTCACGCCACCATAAACAGGTAACAGCATATATCCGCAGGAAACACGAACTGCTCACAAAATGTAATGCGTTTGAACGATCGGATCGACTCCAAACACCAGGTGATCGCCACGCATTTGCGGAGCGTTTAGATCGCGACATTCTGGATGCAAGCCTGAACGCTGAAAAGGATCTCCCAAAGGTATTCGAACCAGCCTGGTCGGTTGCACTGGCCCAGGCTCGTAAGAAAAAGCTCGTCCTCACCAAACAATTAACAGCCCTGAAGACTGGCTTGAACCATCACGAAATACTGCGTAAGGACGCGAGGTCATTGGATAACCCCTTCGAACTCCCTGAAACAGTTCAGACATGCTCGAGTGCAATGCGAGCCATGGATCAGGAAATCAAAGAACTGGTGGCGACGAGCACGGAAAGACGAGATCAAGAACTCAAACAGAAGCTTCACAACTTGGAGCAATCAATGGATTCGGCTGATCGGAAAACGGCAATTCAGATACGACGGCTAAAAAAGGCGGAGGACATAAAAAATATGTTCAAGAAATTGGCAAATGTGCGGAAAACTCACACGAGACAAGGAGTAACAAGAGTGGAAGTTCCCCGGTTAGAAGGTGAGGACCCAAAAACATGTACGGACTGGATCCAAATTGATGTCCCTACCGAAGTCCTGGAAAGATTGCAACAACGGAATCGCAACCATTTCGGCCAAGCGTTCGGAACACCGTTCACGGTACCACCCCTTGCCACAGACTTGGGAATGGATGGAGCAACCCTGCACGGTCAACAGATCTTAGATGGCGTATACAATAGTACTACCTTACATGGTAACGTACAACTTTTGTTGAGCCACATGAAACAAGTACACGACATCCGTCAAAATCCATCGAAGCCAACCATCACAGAAGAAGAGTTTGAAGGCAAACTTCGGGTATGGACAGAGTCGACGACAACATCTCCCTCTGGACTTCACCTTGGTCACTACAAGGCACTGATTGCCAAGCACAGCTACAAGACGGACGCCTCAGATGATGAACTCACGCCCGAATTTAAACAACAAAGGGAGGAACTGGACTTCAAACAGCACGAGTTGTTCTGCTTGCATCTCAACATGCTGAATTATGCACTGAAGAGAGGGTATTCATACAAACGATGGCAAATCATCGCGAATACCATTTTATTCAAAGACCCCGATAACGTCCATCTTCATCGTACGAGAGTTATTCATATATATGAAGCAGACTTTAATTTGGCACCTCGGAGTTAAGTGGCGAGAGGCGATGCAGAAAGCAGAAGACAGCCAGGCGTTGAATGATGGGCAATATGGTTCCCGGGCTGCCCGATGCGCTCCGGATCCAGTCTTCATCGAAGAGTTACAATGCGAAATCTCCAGAGCAACCAGGAAACCGGTAATCTTAACAAACTACGACGCCACCGCGTGCTACGATCGCATCATTCCCAATTTGGGCATGCTAGCAAGTCGGAAGTTCGGAGTCCCAGTGGAGGTGACGCAGACAAATGTTACAACCCTGTCAACGGCGGAGTATAGGATACGTACCGAATTGGGACTGGCATCCACGGGGTATCGACACGAAGACTCGTTCCCGATCTATGGGACAGGCCAAGGAAGCGCAAATTCTCCAGGGATCTGGTGTATGTTGTCAAGTGCTTTGTTGGATGGGTACGATCAAGTCGCCGTTCCCGCGCAGTATGTCGGAACCGAGAATGAGAAGGAAACCACAGCAACGCTTGGACTGATCAGCTTTGTCGACGATTGCAACGGCCAAACGAATCAGTTTGAATCGGATGGCTCCACAACTACAGTGAAACAACTGTTTACTCAAACCCAGAAGAATGCGCAAGAATGGAGCGATCTGTTACACGCTAGTGGCGGTGCATTAGAGCTGTCTAAATGCTCGAGTCATGTCATGCAATGGAAATTCTCGCGTCAAGGCGCCCCAGTGCTAGTCCCTTTCCACGAAGAGTTTCAAGATATCTTACAAGTACAAGATCAACAAACAAACGAAACCCATCAACTCAAATTACTCTCGGTATATGATGCGCATAAAACCTTGGGACACTACAAAGCACCGGTAGGAAACCAAATGGAACAGTTTCGCCAACTAAAAGAAAAGCGACGACGCTGTGGCGTTCCTGTGGACATGCCCATTGTCGCAACTGGAAGCTTGGACATACTACTACGCATGTTACCTTCCTAGCGTGGGTTACCCGCTGGCGTGTTCGTCTCTTAAAAAGCAGCAACTCGCGACTATTCAACGGAAAGCAATGTCTATCATAGTGGCGCGATGCGGATATAATCGTAATACAAAACGGGAAATCCTTTATGGGCCATTGACTTGGGTGGAGCAAATTTCCGACACTTGTACGTGCAACAAGGAGCAGGGCAGGTTACGATGTTCCTTCGCCATTGGAGACTCAAGTCCACAGCCGGCAAACTTCTTCGAATTGCGGTATCGTGGTTTCAACAGCAAACAGGCGTGTCATACTCTATTCTGGAAAACGTAAAACATCCCTCCCCACCTTGAATCCAAATGGTTGGGATCACTCAGAACATTCTTAGCTGAAACGGACATGTATTTACAGGTGGATGCTCCATCCATACCAAAGCTCCAACGACGGTACGACCACCACTTGATGGACGCAATTTTGGATTCACACAAATTTACCGATGCGGAAATACGGAGGTTAAACTATTGTCGATTGTATCTGAAAGCGGTGACGTTAGCGGATATCTCGAGCATTAATGGGAAGTATCTGGACAAACCGAAATGGACTGGGGAATCCTCACTTGTGGCAAGCACAACACATGGCAACGTTATCTATCAAGAGCGGCCATCGGACCAAGAGTGGACGTTATGGCGGCGAATGTGTAAGACGTTGTGGAGCGACAAGGAAGGGAAGTTGCGCGAACCATTAGGCCATTGGACCCAACCCACGCCATCTCAACGACAACAACATCACGCATACTTGGAACACGAAGCGTTATGCGGATCAGATACTATCCTATGGGTCCGCATAAATAGCGAGGAATATACAAGGTGTATCCAAACGGAAAGTCCGTGGGTATACCGGGAAACAACGCAGTGTCGAGCGTGGAAAGACTTACCACCTCATGCGTCTCCCAGCAATGTCGACCTTCGAGCCCCAAACCTCTGGAATTTAGTCTATCGCGCGGCCACGGACTTCTCAACCAATAACGTACAACCTGTGGCGACGTTTGAAGCTTTTGTGAACAGTCTCCCGTCATGGGAAGCTGAATTGTTACAACACGTAGATATGTCGGAAGATGCCTTTACAGTAAGCGAGGTCTTGTCTCATGGTATTCAGGCGGTAAGCGATGGTTCCGTGTGGACGGACAACCAAGGAGCATATGGATGGATGATCAGCTCGGATCTAGGGGACAGAGCTGTTCGAGGTATGGGACCAGCACGGGGCGCCAAGGTTGACTCGTACAGAGCAGAAGCATACGGTATGCTCGCTATTTTATGCTACCTTCGAAGGCTGGCAGAGTTCACAACCCAAACGGAGCCATGGACGGGAATCTTAGCAACCGATAGTCAAAGTCTGTTGGAATCTATCACAGTGCCGCCATCACCACAGGACGAACCCGCATGCGGAACAATGTATTCAACATTGAAACAAGTCAAGCATCTTGACGTGAAGTGCCCCGAATGGGACCTGCTAAGTAGCGTCCTCACGGAACTTCAGCGCTGGCCAGGAATAACTCTTCAACACGTGAGGGGACATCAAGATCGGAAAGTTGCGTACGCACGTCTTCCTCTTTTAGCACAACTCAACGTGGACGCAGATCTAATGGCTACCACGTACCAGTGCGAGCAAGGCATGTCACGACCCATCGTTCTCCTCACAGACACTGCAGGAGTGCACCTGGTTACGCCAAATGGCAGCATGACAAAAAACTACGAATCCGCCATAAGATATCAGGCGACGAAACCAGGTTTAGCAAAGCATATCCAAGAACGATATGGGTGGTCCGCAAGCGTCATGAATAACGTGAACTGGAGAGCGCACGGTTCAAGTCTACGGAAACAAATTAAACGGAAGACACACTACACTAAATTGGTCCACGAGATCCTTCCCACAGGAAAAAATGTACATCGGAGAGATCCACCGAAACCAGTGCCCGCTATGTCATGCAGTTGCGGAAGATTGGTGTCATATACTCCGATGTCCCCACGCGAATCGAGGGACCTGGCGAGCTCAAGTGATACAAAAGTCGACGAGCGCTGTGAGGCCCTTAGAACCAGACCGTTGTTAAAGACAGTTCTCCGGGATGCACTCACCGGATGGCTCCAAAGTGATACCGATGAGTACCAATTGAATCCTCAGCAGTATCCAAAAGATGTCCACCGCTTAATCCGTCAGCAGAATGATATTGGATGGCAGCAGCTATTCTTAGGACGGTTCAGTAACGAATGGAGCGACATACAAGAGAACTACTATGCAAAGACGGCAGCAGAAACGGCTCCGGCTGCGAAGAAGACTGCGAAACAGACTGGTCTCCGATGGCAAGTTGCCATTATTGGGATAATTTGGGAGCAATGGTGGGCCCTATGGGAGATTCGAAATAAGGACCTCATTTTCCCCGCCCTGATGTGTGGGAAATATCCAAGTCTTCTATCACCATGACGAGGACAATGACACGACGAGCAAAAGCAGTAGCGCTTGTCACGTTGCTGGTTCCAATCCTTGTCAGTGCTTCAGAAGCATCGTATCAACGACCTGCTTCTGTATGGTCGAAAACTTTGTCGGTCGAACCGGCTGCATTTCACTACAGCAAAGCTGAGGATCTCCTGTACGTCTTGGGGCATAATCCCGAACGAATCGTTTCTCTGAAACCAGAGGATGGTTCGATAGTCGAAGAAATAGATTTGGGAAGCGTCACTGGCCTCTCGTCTGTCCGGAATGTTGCCATCCGGGAGAGTGAAAATCGCTTGGATTATGCAATTTTGACAGTCGAGACAGGGATTGCCGGTTCCGACGGCAGCAGTGACAATCGGTTAGTTTGCTGGGATTTTTCGTCCAGCAAGTCAGCATGGGAGTTCAATGTGACTTCCTTTGGCATGTCGCTACCAACCTCTGGCAATGCGGCATGGTCGGATGATGGACAAGTCTTCTACCAACATTTCGCGCAAGGGGAAGTGTATGCCTTCAACATACGGTCGGGAGAAGTTCTATGGAAAAAGAAGTTCTTGCCCATGGCTGGCTGGACCTATTTGAATGGCTTTCTGTATGGCGGAATTCTTGCCGAAGTTGGAGGGGAAAGCATTTCGCCAGGAATCTATCAGATCACCGCACAATATGGCGATTATGTTAATTTCTACAGGACACCCAATCTATGTTTTGCACAGGGATCCACCTTTCTTGCCCCCAGTGGCAGAGCGACAAGTCAAAGGACAGCAGGAACCAATTGCAACAATATATGGTCAAATGCGGTATCCAGCAAGTCTGGAGAATTCCTGTATTTCATGGACGACTTGTTTGGTTTGATGAAACTCAACGCAAGCGACATTTCCTCCGGTCCCATTTGGAGCAATGCCTTTGCTCGCGACAATAGTGGGAAGAGTCAACAGACCTACTTCTCGCCAGTTGTAAGTCCGGATGATCGTGTTGTGTACGCCTCCGCCTACTGGACCACGGTCGCCATTGATGCCTTGGATGGGGCGACAATCTGGTCGATGCCACAAGAGAAAAGCTGGTTGACTGGTGCCATGGTTCTGAGTCCATACGGCGATTCCATCTTTTGCCCTACAACTACTCAGTTCACAAGATTGATGCGTCGTCTGGTGCTGTTGAGTTTGCGACGGATCCCAGCCTCTTGAGCACTTTTGTCACATTCAATGACGGCGCCAACTTGTTTTTCACGGCCGGCGGCGACAGTGTGCAGGCTTACGAGTCCAAGATTGTGGCTCCGGCCATTGTGACAAATGGGGCGAATGGCAGTACGAGCTCGGGCACGCCGCTGAGATGGGGAATGGCGGCTGCTCTTGTCGCGGCGGCCGTTGGCGTTGGCATTTGAACAATTGATCATGATTGGTAGGTGCATGTACATGCCGCCCTCGACCTCTCGCACATGTTGTGAAACAGATGTGTTCTAGCAAATTAAGAATGGGAAACATAATTCATTAGAAATGCATATACTACAGTACTTCGTGATCTACTAGGTAGTACAACTACCTTTTAGGTGGCATAAGGTTGCGTGTTTTTGCCGCAACTCTGCAGGCTGCTACAGCGCAAGTGTACCGTTCGAAGTGGAGATAACAATCTGCAGGGCCACAGTTGGTATTTCGAGAAATCTAGTGTGGTAGAGAATGCGTATGGTGACGTTTGTCACAGGCGAGGATGATAAATCCGCCGAAGATAGACTGAGCGGGCTCCTGTCGGCGCTTGCGAACCCGCAACTGGCAAGTACTTGGTTGATATCAACCTCGGTGGGCTGCAAAATTTTCAAACATCCACCCCGCCGGGAATTACGGAATCCCCACGAGCCGATTTGCTGCTGCATCGGGTTGAAACAATGACTCTTGAGGACGTACGCGAGTCCATGGCTTGGTTGGCCAGTGCTGAGAATGAAGCATGGATTGCGTCAGTTACAATATCGAAGTCATATATTGAAGCACACGAGCGACAGTACAACTTACAATCGGCAACCGCATTGTTCTCTCGATAGACGTGTTCATACCGAACCTGTGTGTCCATAATCTGCTTGATGGATGCGATTCGTTCATTCGCTTGGCGGTACAAGGGTACCAAATTGTCGCTTCTTACTTGATAGTTGCCTAGCATTTGTTGAATGATCAAGTCCGAATCACCATTTATTGTAATGGCAACTTGACACGATGATGCTGGTGGATGGCGTTCTGCAAAAGCTCTAACTTGTTTGAGTGCTTCATCGAGGGCTAACAACATTCCATGATACTCGGCTTCATTGTTGGTGACTCGATGCGACCCTAAGAAACAGGAGAGATGAAGTAATCGTTCCGTGACCTCCGTTTCATTGGATGTTTCGGTGAGCATCACTTGAGCTCCAGCTCCACCTAAACCCGGGTTTCCACGAGAACCTCCATCAAAGTGAATGGTAATGGAAAGCACATGATCGATGCTGGCTGCTGAGCAGTTCTTTTGTTGTTGGGCGATCGGTGGCTCATTTGTGGCAGTCGGTTCTCGGATGCGGTACTGTTCAACAAAGGCCAGCGCCTCTCCATTCGTCGCGAAACTCTTGAACTTGGCGGATTTGAATCCTTCCGTCTATTACAATAAGAATAGTGTCAGTTGTGTCGAGTGACTCTAACAATGCTTTCAATCGATGTAATCCAGTCGTAGTATCTGTATCAGATAGTGATTCAATAGAGCGAAACAAAAACAATATCATTTCAAACTCCAGATTTCACATCAGTCCAGATGACTGATGATTGATTGATGATACAACCCGCCTCCACCATCTCACTATCTCACGATCTGAGCCAAGCAAGCCTACGCCGTACTACAACCAGGATATCAATATCATCTTTCAGAGATCACATCGTACCTGCTTTTTACAATCATCCCATGAATTATAGATTCCAGGGGTTCGTCCCACAGCGACGGCATAAAATTGGTTCTTCTTCTTTGCCATCGTGCCGCCCTTGTTTTCAATTCTTGCTTCTCGATACTGTCTACGTTCTCAGTTGCAACGCAAAAGATTACATTCAACACGCATCAGGTTTTTATGCGGGTGTCACGGTCACTCACAGTTTGGTAATAGTGTGAGGTGAGGGGGGATGATGAAAGTTAAAATATGCGGGTTCAGTACTTGTACCCTGGTACCAGGTACAACAATATATGTGCATATTTTGTTTGCTTAGAGAAGAGTACTACTTCTATAGTACTTGCGCTTGCGTAGAGATATTACAATACCTCGTGTATGTATATAAGAATGACGATTCATTTAACGTTTCATACGTCTCGATTACGGCATTCAGATTGAAACCATTTACCTCCTCCGTGTATGTACTGCCGACGAACTGGTACTGTGCATTACTACAGTAACGTATGCTATAACCGGGAACACAGGGACTAAGGAATTGAATGTCTACGGTGGCTCAGGTACTGCAGATCCGTAGCCGCCGATTCAAACCTTGGCGCACCACAGCGAAGAACCCAATCGTACGTCCAGCAGCGTCCCACACCTGTCTCATTTGTTGTGGAAGGAGGGTGTGAATTTGTGCCAATCGATATAATTGTATCAACATTCATCGAACATTCATCGTTCATTAATCATCCTGAACCTCATTCCATCAAGAGAAAACAATGCCAAAAGCAGTGGGTATTCCAGCGGAAGGTGCTGCGTCGAATCGGCGTAAGCAGCGTCTTTCCGTCATGGAGAATTCGGGTCAAACCGATGCGCAACGTCGCGAATTGCGGCAATCCCTCCGAGAATTGAACAAAAAGATTCAAGATAATGCGGATGAATTGGCAGACGCAACCTCCTCCAAGTTTGAGAAGATGCGTCACAAGAATAATATACTTTGGGATCAAGTCAGGTATACAAGGGAGGCCGTGTTGGATGGAGATAATTTAGACTTTTTGGCGACTCGTGCGGCGAGGCAAGTGGATAAGTTGGTGGAGGTGAGTCGATGATAAGATGCAATGCGTGCATGAGTCAATCCTGAATTGAAGCACGAGTAGGTGAACGAATGTGTCTCTAATCATTCTCCACGCAGGTTCCCCGCTATGATGCTATTCGGTTCTGCACCAAACTCAGAACGAAACTATCCTCGAATCGTGCCTTTGACTGAAGAAGCTTGGAGCGGAAGTTGGCGTTTGCTTCAACGCCTTCCCCTCGAATATCAAGTTTTTGGCTGGACCCCTCCATTCAGATTATACTCCAAAAGAACGGAAAAAGGCGGAGCGTCGCAACAAACAGAGCGACAGTGACAACGAAGAAGAGGAGAAACCAGAAGAGGTCAAAATACAAGAAAAGGATGCTGATAAACTATCAGCAGTCGAGCAAAACATTCGTACGGTGTCAGATGTTCTCACTAAGAAGTCAAAAGAAGAACTCAAACGTCTCGCTGAGGAATGCAATTTGGACGAACTCGAACCGGAAAAGCGACAGCGAGTCGGTGAGGTTTGCGCGATTGAGTACCTCTTCAACCCAAAGTCATTCACACAAACAGTCGAAAACACTTTTCATTTCTCGTTTCTTCTCAAAGACGGCAGAGCATCCATTTACAAGACCAACGACCTTGTTTTCAATTGTTGCTTCTCGATACTGTATGTAGTATGTATACGGTCCCAGTTGTAACACAATCGACTCTACAGGCTACACGCAGGTTTGCTGAGCGTATCACTGTCACAAGTTCACTGATGGTGGGAGGTGAGGTGGGGTTTTGAAAGTTAATTGAGGTGCGCAGTGTCTTTACGGTATTTTGTTCTTGCTTTTAACTTGTGTACGTAACAGTGCTTGTAGCCGAGTACATAATATAGAGGAGGTAATAAGCGGTGCAAGGCTTTCTACCATACAGGCTACTCTGTTGGCAATGCAAGTACTTCAACATCATCACGAATCACTAATACGTGTGTACTACATGCATGTGCATCTGTAACTAATCCACCGAAAGACGGTACCTGTACTCATTTTCGAATTCTTGTTTCACCCAACTTGTCTTTCCCTCCGTATTGGTAACGGGCACCATCCCTGGCCGCCAGCACTGTTTATTCTTCTTCTTGTTGGCCTTTCTTGCAATCGCCATATACGCATGTCCCTGCAACTGTAGGGTCTGCGTATCATCATGTTCTTCGTTCCCTAGTTCATCGACTAAAGCCTCCATGCGTTCGTTTCGACTAAAAAAATGAAACTCTGAGTTTACAGCCTGGAGGACGTGGGTAGGGTCCAATGCTGCTGCAATGTTGAGGACAATTCGAAGCCAAGGTGCAACCATTAAAAGCCATTTTTTGTCCACCGTGATCTCAAAGGGTTCGTGGCCTGGACCACCCGAGTGCTCACAGTAGAAGACCACCTTATATTTTTTCTTCCCTTTAATCATCATGAACCATTTCTTGAAACCATAAACCTCACTGGGAGTGATCACCGCGAGATTCGGGCACCGCTCCGATTGATCCGCATTCGCATTGTTCAACGCCCATCCTGGCAAGAAATGTTCCATTGCGGACGCCATTCCTTCAACACGCTGTAGGACGATGTTCAAGCCAGGTCTAACAAAACAGTGGTAGTATACCGCATCTTTTATGTGTCGACAAAGATCGTTGGCCGTGAAATGGCTCGAGCAGTCGCGGATCGGGCACGAGAGTTGGCGTCCGGGAGTGTGGGGGCCATTCACAAGCTCATCCTCGATACAGCTCGAGCACAGTTCGTGGGACTCTACGGTACACCGTACAACGGCACGGGGAAGGTTGCAGATGGCACATGGGGGGGCCATCGCCAGCACCCTCGGGCTCAGAGTAACGTATACCAGCTTGTAAATTGACCGCCTTGATGAGTAGGGGCACGAGTTCTTCCGTGCTCAATCGTCCTTGAGAGTGAGGGCTGATACACCGAATCGTAGTCTGGCAAACCAGTTGGAGGGCGTATGGATTCCAGGCGACCTGATCTGCGTGACTCTCGAGCCTTTTCCATCCTGGAACGATAGGCGGCGTATTCCCGGCCCTGACGTAAGTCTGAAAGACATCTGTCTGGCCGCAATTCAATCGGCCCAAAATTAGCTCAGCCATGACAACGCCAAGAGAATAGACATCATAGGCAGCCATGTAGCGACACGTTCTCCCCTGGATAATGTTCAATAGATACTCTGGGCACATGTACTCCCTGGTTCCAAATACAGGGACATCAGTTGGGCCAGTTGGTATAATCGACTCCGACGGAGTAGCGTTGTTCGCATCAGGCACAAGTTTGGCCAGCCCACAGTCAATGAGCCGCGGTGTAAAATCTTCGTCAAGACAAACGTTTGCACTCTTTATATCGCGGTGAAACACGTTCCATCCCCCACAGCCACCAGAGTGCAAGAAGTGAACTGCTTTGGCTAATTGGTACATGATTGACACTCGCTTATCAGCAGGAAGGCGGGCTCTCGTGCCTGCGTCCCTGAAGAACTCGTCAAGTGAGCCCAGCGCTGCATGTTCAAACACCAAAAACAGCTGCTCATGATCGACATTTAAATTGAAGCCGTACAAGGCAATGATGTTAGGATGACGGAATCGCTTGAGAGCCTGGCGGAAGGGTGCATTATTGTTAGAGCTCGAGGGGGACAGGGGGAGGGGTTCATTGTTCCAAACGAAGCAGCATTCTATACACAATATAGCACGTACCGAAACTTCCCTCTGGAAGCTTCTTCGAATCGCGTCAGCGGTGACCTGATCACGTCGAGAAAGATTCATCGTTTTGACAGCGAATTTTTTCTGGAGAGTATCATCTTGGACCAATTTCACGTTGCCAAAGGCACCACTTCCAAGTCCACGTAGGGTCGTGCACTGATTGATAAACTCCAATGAGAGTTCAACCGGGTCAGCGCTGTGGCTGCTCATCACACGAGCAAGCGACCTTCGGTCTCGTTCTACTGTCTCAACTGTCAGGACACGAACAATGTTATCGTGCCTCTTAGAACGAGCCACATCAAGAGCTGTTGTACCGTCATGCTTAGGGAGATTTACGTCCACATTTCTGTGCGTGAGCAACTCTTGGACGACTTCCAATTTGCCTTCTTGACTCGCAATGTAAAGGGCTGTTGTACCGTCACGCATAGGGAGATTTACGTCCACATTTCTGTGCGTGAGCAACTCCCGGACGACTTCCAATTTGCCTTCTTGACTCGCAGTGTAAAGGGCTGTTGTACCCTCATCCGTAGGGAGATTTACGTCCACCTCGTTGTGCTCGAGCAACAAGCGGACAACATTGATACGGCCAAATGCACTCGCAATGTGAAGGGCCGTTGTACCGTCATGCATAGGGAGATTTACGTCCACATTTCTGTGCGTGAGCAACTCCCGGACGACTTCCAATTTGCCTTCTTGACTCGCAGTGTAAAGGGCTGTTGTACCCTCATCCGTAGGGAGATTTACGTCCACCTCGTTGTGCTCGAGCAACAAGCGGACAACATTGATACGGCCAAATGCACTCGCAATGTGAAGGGCCGTTGTACCGTCATGCATAGGGAGATTTACGTCCACATTTCTGTGCGTGAGAAACTCGCTGACAACACTCGTATGGCCAACTTGACTCGCAATGAAAAGGGCTGTTCCACCCTGATCCTGTTGTGCATTCACATCGACCTTTTCGTGCTTGAGCAACTCTCGGACGACTTCCAATTTGCCTCCTTGACTCGCCTGGAAGAGGGCTGTAAAACCTCCTGGATATTTGGCGTTCGCATCCGTCTGGCATTGCTTGAGCAATAAGCGGACAACACATACATGGCCATTCTGACACGCCGCCATGAGGGCTGTCCATCGGTTATGTCGAACATTCGCATTGGCTCCCTCTCGCAACAGTTTACGAACGTCGTTGTAGTTACCACGAAAGGCGCTGTTGAACAACTTCTCATCCTTCGACAAAAAAATAAACATCATGCGTTCGACGAGGGGAGGGATGTGCACCAAACGTATATGCGCTGCATAAGTCGAAGTGCAGCAGGCATCAATCCCCGAAGGCAGGCATGATTGAATTGATGCGCGCGGGCGTTGTCCGGGTCGCAGGTTTTTGATGAGGGTGTCACTGTCACCCACAGTTTTCGGTTTTGGTGGGGGAGGTGGGAGGTGAGGTGGGATGGTGAAAGTTAATTTGCGGGTTTTACAATATATATATCTTCATGCATTAATTTTTTTTTTTAAGTATCTTCAAGTGTCCTGTATGAATATAATCATCAACCTACATTTAGAGTATATATTCGTTCGTCTCAGCGAAAGCATCGAGATTGAAACCATATTGACTATGCATACTCCATATACTGTCTATTAACAGGTACTAGAATTTTATATTAAGAAAACTAGTAAGCACATACTAATTTCTACGTGAATCTCAGGCAGGTTTTGTACCAACCAGAATTGACAATGACGAATCAGTCAACCAAACTTTCAAGCGATGGAGGCGAGGATATGACTAGTTTGAACATATCAGATGATATATCGGATGTCACTCCACCAGGCAAAGGCGGAGTGAGACAAAACGAAGAGAAATCCGTTGAGAAGACCTTGAAATTCAGGTTCATCAGCAAGAATAACACGCCAACCGTTCATCCGTCAAAGATTCATCTACATTGGATTCAGGCAGTTCAAGAGTCCATGGGAAAAGAGATCACTATCATGACAAACAGGAGCACGCTTATGCCACAAGTCGATACACTCACATGGACCGCAACTCAACATGCGAGTCATTACAATCTCCACAAAGAAAACAACGATGGCAAGCAATCCTCCGGACGATCGAACACGCTCAGAGACACTTCTACATTCATTGTACATTGTATACAAACAAATATCCCACTTCAGGAAATTAAATCTCTCCCAAAAGTGCACGAACTTCTTTGTAAACACAATTGCTTTCTCACAGAACACCGATGGACTGAAGATGTGTGGAATACAACGCAACTGGGTTTCATTCAAGGTCTTGATCCACAATACTACGATTTGGCTCACGCTACATCTAAAGTTGCAACAGAACTTAAAAGGCATTTTCCCGCAAAGACAAAGCTCCCAAAGTTCCATCTGGCGTATTGCACACGCAAGATTATATATAAAGGAAAAGAGCTCAGAACGAAAGCGTATGCAATCGAAAAGAAAAAGTACAGCAACGGATATGCTTAAGATTCTCAAGAGTGTGTACCGGACTTCGACAGAATTTACTTCATTCCAAATGCGAGCCAAACACCCAGAAGCTTTTGCTCGCATTATCCGCAAGCAGACAGAAACTATTTCGAACAATCATGTGATTATTCTTAATAATGTGAGTGAAGATACCATGTATTATCTTGCAGACAGAATTCTATCAGTAGAAGGCGTTTTGGATGTAATCAGCATTCCAAAAGCAGAACACCTTGGGAAACACAAGGTTTTGGTACATAAAGACGATTTCCAAAAAGTTCGCAAGATACTTCTCGAGTCCCTCAGCCAATGGTATAATTCTCATGTTCCAGACGACGCCAAACCAGCAGCAAATTTATATGACGGCCCACCAGAAGTAGCATCTATTTACTCGGACGGAAATTCCAGCGGCGAAGCTACTTATCTATCAGCCAGTGTCAACACAGCAATGTCATACGCCTCGGCGCTCTCGGATTGGACATTCACTAATAACCCTCAACACCAGATGACAACTCACTCGGGACTGCAAATTCAAAACTACCATCGTGGGCAGATAGGGTCCAAGGCTTTCCGTTGAAATCACGCAACATAGCTACCCAAATCAATCCTACAGTAACAACTCATTCCCAGACAACGAGTGACGAAGAATTGATTTCCGATCTTGCATCAAGCCGTGCAGAAGTAGAGGACCTGAGAAGAAAAGTCCAACATCTTGAAGACGACAAAGCAAAACAAGACAGAGATCTAGAAGTTCGAGCAGACCAACAGAAGCGAGAACTTGAACTTCACCAGGCTGCACAAAGCTCGAATTTGAAAAACAAGCAGAGGCTCAACGCAAAGAGTTGGAAAACAAAATGGAGGATCAAAGGAAAGAAATGGAAGCACGTTCAGCAGCAAAACAAGTTGAACTGGAAGCAAAGTTCGACCGCCAGATTGCTCAAGCATTACAACAGCATATGGCAATGAATCCACCACCACCACCAGCACCAAATCCACCCGATTTTACACGGATGTTTGAAAATCACGATCGACAAATTCAGCTATTGACGACAATGATTTCTCGAATGCTACCACCACAAGTTGAGCCGACTCAACCTCCCACAATCATCGGGAAACGTCCCGCTGTTATCGATCTAACTGTGGAGACCGACGAGATGTATGGTACCAACCAGTCACCTTTATCAAGTGCAAGAGATGACCACAAAAGACCCGATCTCAGGTGCACTCCCAATAAAACACCATCTAGTACCGCAAAAGCAAGCAAATATACCATCACAGCAAAGGAATGATCTATCTTTGCCCCCGGTCCCACGGTTTGCCCCAGAAAGTCCGCCTACACTTTCAACGCAATATCAGCCACCGCACCCAAGTGAATTTTATGACGACTACGATATCGACAGTCCAATGCCTTACTCCGACCCACGCCATCCCCTACACTCAGGTCCTGAAGATGACGATATTGTTTGAGATGATTGTTCTACGTCAATGCCTCCTGAATACCAATATTTCCCCATCCAGTCAGGAGTATATCATCATGACGAGCTCCTAAGCCCATCGCACATACAAGATATCCATTCCCAGCATGGAAGATACGCTGAAAGTCAACAACCACTAAAGTATGAAGACACCCATCAAGAAATGGGAGACAGCTCTTCCGACAATTCCGAACAAGGGGATAAGAAACGACCAGCTCAAGCGACGCCCGTAGAGATGGTCACGAACAATGAACAATATCATGTGTGAGTCAATTGGACATTCACGACTTCAAGTGGCTCAAACCGTGTGGAAGAAAGTATTCGAACATCATGGTCACCAAAACGACAAACAGCTCGCCAAGGAAAGAGCTGGTATATTAGCAAATATTCATCATCAGGCTACCAACATACATTGGGGAGATAACTTGAAAGAAAAAGACTCGGGCGACTTCAGAGTATATTGTCAAAATGTCAATGGTTTCACATTGGACCGGCGAGGAGGTCAATTTGATGATTTATGTAAAGTATTGCGAGAAATACAAGCAGACGTATATTGCGGACAGGAACATAATTTGGACGTACGAAAGCCACATGTTAAAAGTATCATGTATGATTCTACTCGTCAACATTGGCAACGATCCCGAATGCTCGCTGGAACAACACCATTGGACTGCAAATCGACATACAAACCTGGAGGCACGATGATTCTTACAATGGCTAACGCAACCGGACGGATAGAACACCAAACATCGGACCGCTGGGGACGATGGGTGAGTCAAACATTTCGGGGAGGAAGCAACAAAAAAATAACGATCGTATCTGCATACCAAGTAGTCAGTGATGTCGTTCATCCGGGTCAAATCACAGTGGCAGCTCAACAGCACACGTTGTTACTGCAAACTCAGGATATTCTGCACTCCCCACGAGCAGCATTTCGACGAGATCTTCTCCTCTATTTAAAAACGTGCATAAGCCAAGGATCCGACATAGTACTCACGGGCGATTTCAATGAAGTCATTGGATCCGATCCAGACGGTCTCATCCGGATCATGCACGAAGCACAACTAGTGGATGTAATGAATTCGAGACACGAACAATCTCTCCCTCATACATATACTAGAGGTCGGAACTGTCTGGACTTTTTCCTGGTATCAGCAAGTCTTCTAACCGCCGTCCAACATTGCGGATACGAACCCTTCAACAACCGGCACCCGTCAGATCATCGAGCTTATTTCGTCGATTTCAACACACGTCTCTTGTTCGGTACCAACACACAGGCACTTTCCAGATACGAGCCGCGAATGTTACAATCCACGAACGTCCGGCAAGTTACCGAGTATATCAATTTCAAATATGAGCAATTCATTGGAAGCAACATGTTCGAAAGATCCCACAAGTTATCGACAGAGGGTAATCGACATCGATTTGCTGAACGATTGGATCAAGACATAGTGGCGGCGAGCTTAGCAGCAGAAAGACGTATCACCCGTTTCGCGCAGCCAGATTGGTCAGCAGAATTGAAGACAGCACGGGACACAGCTCAGATACTCCACAAGTGCTTATCATCGATTCGTACACACATTTCCATGACCGATGACGTACGTCGGCAGTTAGATGCTCTCAACATTCCAGTATCGACCCGTAAATCTCTACGTTTATGCCAGCAGGCGCTACGCCAAGCGCAAGCTCACGTTCATATCTTAGTCTCCACCAGTTATGAACGCCGGGACTTAGAACGTAACAAAATGATGGAAAGTCTCCAAGCGTCTCATGAACCAAGAGACAGAGAACGCGTAAAGATTCTTCGCCAGCTTTGTAAAACAGAGATGACCCGGCAGGTACACAAGAAAATCCAATCAGCTCGTACGACATTGCAGCGCACTGGTGTAACACGAATCAAAATACCCCTTCATCCACTATCAGACACAAAAACGTGTACCGAATGGAAATTGATTGATATCCCTTCAGAAGTCTTGCTTAACCACCAGACACGTAACCAGCGACATTTTGGACAAGCCCACGGGACCCCCTTTACCATTCCTCCTCTCACAAATGACTTTGGTTATTGTGGAGATACAGCATCAGTTCAAGCGCTCCTACAAGGCCGATACGATAGTTCCCAGCAAACAGATGAATCAGTAAGAATATTCTTGGACCACCTTCAGCACACAGCGGATATGGCAACCACGGAAAATTTCCCAACCATTTCCGAAACATCGTTCATAGAAAAGTTGAAAGTGTGGAGAGAATCCACAACCACTTCCCCTTCAGGCATCCATCTCGGGCACTACAAAGCAATGATAGCAAGGCATCACTATTCGGAAGTGACCGACAATGATACTCTTGAACTCAGAACCCAACGCGACGAGATGAACCAAAAACAACATGCCATACTCACGGACCAGTTATCACTCATAAACTATGCACTTTGCCGAGGATATTCATTCAAACGATGGCAAACAGTTGCGAACACTATGCTGTTTAAGGAGCCCAAGAATATAAAAATTCACCGCACCCGCGTCATCCACATATATGAAGCCGACTATAATCTTGCGATGGGACTAAAATGGAGAGAAGCACTTTACAGTGCGAACAGAAAAAATGCGTTACATTCAGGACAGTTTGGGTCAAGACCATATCGTAACTCAACAGATCCAGTGTTGATCGAAAAGCTTCAACTGGAAATGTCTCGGGTTACTAGGAAAACTCTAATACAAACAAACTACGATGCAACCTCGTGCTATGATCGCATTATCCCAAACGTGGCAATGATCGTGAGTCAAAAATACGGAGTGCACCCACAAGTAACAGCAACCAACGCGACGACACTCGAAGCAGCGGAATACCGTATTCGTACTGATATGGGACTATCTCCAACAGGGTATCGACACAGTCAGCAAAATCCAATATACGGCACAGGACAAGGAAGCGGCAATTCTCCTGCAATTTGGTGCTTCTTATCAAGTACGTTGTATGACTGTTATGATAAGCAGGCGGCCAAGGCGATATATTGTACGCCATCCGGAACAAACAACATTGAAGTCGGCATGATTGGGTTCGTAGACGACTCCAATGGACAAACAAACTGTTTTTTATCCGACAAAACAGACCAGACCAGTGATGATGCCTTACACCAAATGCAACTAAACGCGCAGACATGGTCAGATTTGTTATGAGTTACTGGCGGAGCGCTAGAACTCTCAAAATGTTCTTATCATGTCATCTCATGGAAATTCTCCGCACAAGGCGATCCCGTGTTGTACCCGGACCGTAATCGATATTCCCCAATTACAGTAACGGACCGTGATTCAGGCACCATTCAGGAACTGGAGTATTTGTCGCCGTATACCGCTCACAAAACATTGGGCCATTACAAAGACCCAGCGGGGAATCAGAAAGAACAACAAAGACAACTCCAAAAGAGAAGTGACGAAGTGGTGGCGTTTTTGTGGAAATGTCATTTGACACGCGCTGAATCATGGATATTCTACTGTTCCTGTTATGTTCCAAGTCTCAGTTATCCACTCGCAAACTCACACTTTACAGAACCCCAACTTGCAAAGATTCAGAGGAAGGCAATGAGTATTATAATAGCACGGCGTGGTTTTAATCCACACACACATTGAGCAATGGTGTACGGACCAGCCGAGTACGGCGGCGCGGGATTCAAGAGACTATACGATCAACAGGGGATAGGTCAAATCAAAACTGTTCTAAAACATTGGCGAGCAAATACAGTAGCAGGGCTCCTTCTTCGCAACGTAGTGGAATGGGGAACAAATTATAGTTTGGGATTGCCCAGATGCTTCCTCGATGATGTCCAGACCTCCCTTCCTCACATGGAACTCAAGTGGTTGGGAGCGCTCCGCATATAGTATCTCAAGTTGTACAAACTCTCAATCATTTTCGATAGCTCTGGAATTCCAACATTGGAAAGAATCCACGATACCTATATCATGGAGATGATTCTCGGATCAAACAAATTTACTCCGGCTCAGATACGCCGATTGAATTATTGCCGACTTTATCTGAATGCAACAACACTGTCCGATATAACCAATGTGTCCGGCAATCGACTCCATCAGAAGGTGCGTTATGGTCATATGGTCATAATTTGTTATTAATTTTGTTATGAAGTAAACATATTTGTTTTAAAAAAATGTACAAATAGTACACATTGAACGTAACTTTGTGATTACTTAAACAAATATTGTTTGATGCTGGTGTTGTTTAGTGCAATTTATAATTTGGTTACTGGAAGAAACAACGAGTTTATAAACTGATCTGTCAACAATTTTGTTATGATAATGACATCCCAATTTTACTTGTTTCTATGAAAACAATTGAGCTGTTTTTGATTTGTATGAGAAACTTTTTGCTCGATTTGGTCTCGAGTTTTTCTTTGGAGGAGAAGGTCCAATTGAACTGTTGCAACTCCTAAGGGATCTGAAAGCTCCTCTCAAAGCGTTCACCTTAGTTCTTAACTGGGCCGCAAAATCAAACGCGAGTGGTCATGTCTTCAAGGAGGGTTGTCAACCATCTCGTGAGAAGGTGATGAGAAATTTATATGAAAGGTACAACATGAATGGATTGATCCCGAAAGAGAAACAATTGTACCTTCCTTACTCACAGAGGACGGTGTCAGTTGTGTACTTCGATGCCAGTGAAGTTTTTGCTTCACTACTCTCATGTCCCACTCTAAATCAAGATGAAAATTTTTTATTTGATAGTGCAAAGGATCCATTTGTCGCGCCATCGGGAAAAGCATCCCATGTTGGTGACATCAACACAGGTCGTGGTTACAGAAAGACATACAAGGCCTTGGTAAAGGATATCGGTGTCGACATACTTCTACCTTGCATTATGGCTATGGATAAGACCCACATTGATATGGCAGGTCGGCTCCAGATGGAGCCAATAACACTCTCCCACGGTCTTTTGAAGCATACTGTGCGTCGCCTTCCAATTGCCATGCGCATCCTTGGGTACATAAATCATAGCGCACCCGCCCACCTCCCCACCATATCCGAATTGGATATCAACTTCAATGCACCTTCAGGCCTACCACATGGAACTGTGGTTTGTGACGCCCACTCAGGCGCATCAAAGATGTGACTTGGCCGAATATCTCCTGAATGAGCTCCACATACAGATCCAGTTTATTCTTGAGGAATCTGGCTTTGCGATTACAGAGGAAGGGATTCCGATGGAATCTCCACTACAATAGAACAATTCATCCCGTTGTGTTCCGTCTGTACGTGCCCTTCATCATAGGGGACACAGAGGGTCATGACCGTCTTTGTGGGCACTACACTGCACGCTTCTCAAAGATACAACAACTTTGTCGCATCTGTGAATGTCCAACATACTTGACTGGTTACTCGAAGTCAAAGTTTCCCCATCGTATGCCAAAAGGTATCAATAAACTTGTCAGGAATGGCAACACCATGCAGCTCAAGATGCTCTCGCAGAACTATCTCAAGAACGGTTTTGATGAAGTCCGGTTTGGTCAACACAATCAGCGAGGTATTTTTGGTGCCTGTCCGGGTGAAATGCTGCACCTGATTTCACTCGGCTGGTTCAAGTACTGCATCGAGGCCTCTCGTCCCAAGCCGGTGGTACCAATTCTGTGGCGTTGAAACAGTACGATCGACTCTGTGCAACGTTGGGCAGTAGATTGTCAAGACAGAGTGACCGCGACATCCCACGCACGAACTTCCCGAAGGGATTCTCCTCCGGATCAAATCTTATGGGACACGAGATGGCGGGGTGTCTCCTGGTTAAGTTATTTGCACTACATACCACTTATTTCCACAGTATCTTCTCTGTTGGGAACACCAAACGTAAAGCGGCTGCGCCTCCCGAAGAGCAAAGGCTGAGGAATGAAGCCCATGTTTCAGATTGGATTCTGGTCATCTCGTCCCTCTTAACATGGCACCAATGGATGAAGCAACCGTCCATCGCAAAGAAGCAGGTGAAGGCTTCACATGTTGCTGTGCAGTGGCTGATGCGCCTAGTGGCCACAGTTGCACCTCGCACCACTGGAATGACAAACAACACGATCAAAAAGCACTTGGTCTTGCATCTTTGCGAAGACATCCTTGACCATGGTGTTCCCGACAACGTGAACAGTGCATTTGCCGAGTCGGCCCACATTCCCCTCGCAAAGATGACATCACGTAACACACAGAAACGTGCCGTTTCCTTCACAAAACAAGCGGCTCATCGTTACGTTGAGAACATTGTTGTATCACTTGCATCTGCAGACGTGGTGAATGATCACAAACTGAAGGGCCACAGGTCCACAAGAACCCAATCCATGCCAATGGCAGCACCCAACATCTCAGAAGCGGGTGCGACCGGCAGGATGTCCGGCCGTAAATTCACCCTTTCATGGTTCAATGGTGATGAATGCGCCACATTTGAGTGGTACCGAAAGGGGCCCTCTGATGATCCAGAGAAGTCCCATTTGTCACATGTAGTCACAGAGTACCTGGCTAATTTCTGCCTGCCGCACATTCCCGACAGCCGGCTTCCATGCTTCACTGAGTTTGTTACCATCAACAATGATCTGTTTCGTGCCCATCCCTGTTATGACGGCAGACCGTGGAATGATCATGCGATGGTGAAGTGGTTCAAGCTTGATGCTCATCTTCCCGCGCTCATCCACACATTTGTCGATCTGCGTGGCCTTCCAAAAGGAAAATCAATAAGTATTCGTTCAACCGGGCAGAAGGAAATCAGGGCGGGGTTGTATGCGCTTGTCCATTCCTTCGATGCTGTCGATGAAAAGGAAATGGACAGCGAGAACACCCTGATAGGGCGTTATACTCTGCATCGCCCGTCACCAAGTGAAAGGCCAACATTGTACCTGGTGGACGTCGAATCACTCAGGTCGCCAACAGTTGGCATTCCAGATGTCGGATGCGCTTTAGAGAACATACCGAAACACAAACGTCATCATCTCTTCCTGATCCGTCGCAAAGTTGCTTGGCCCCAGGTCTGGGATTCCATTATCAATAGTTCCTATGATACAGACGACATAGCCTTGGAGAAAGAGTATGAGAACGTAGCCACGATGGCTAATGGCACAGAAGTCCTAACGGTCAAGACTGCCGAAGAGGTAGCCGCCGACACTGCTGCACGAGATGCTGTTCTTGATACCACAGGTAGAAAGAAAAGGAAGAAGTAGAGACAGCGATCATTTTGACAAGGAAGTACTCGTATTAGTAGTTACTTGTCCCACTGGCACTTCTCCTTTTCTTTGGTATCTTGTACACACCGCCGACATCCAAGTCTCCCGCCTGCACCCGGCAAATTACAGGACAATCGGGGTGCACAGCTCTGCGTTTTCGTTCGTCATTGTCAGGTTGAGCACGTCCACCCGCTCGTGTTCTCCCATCAGTCGTCAACTGAACATCGACCCCCGACATCACACGATGGTGACAGAGAACAACCGACGACTCGACATCGTCCCCGCTCGTGACACTCACGTTTGGCTCCGCAGCATCAACTTTATCAACTTGCTGCCCCCGTCCGCTTCTCTTGCGTCCGCTTTTCTTCTTCTTCTTCTTCTTCTTTCCCCGAGGCAGCACGTCGGAGTCGTCCTTTTCCGAGGGAGGAGTCGGCACACAGTACTTGGCAGCAGACAGCACCCTTCCCGCCTGCACAATTCGTTCCTTTGCAGCAGTAAACGTTCCGTAGAGATGGTTACGGAAATGCGAATCAACCGCACCACCAACCCTCCCGTTCTCCATCCCATCCGGATGGGAAACAGATGTACAATGACGGATCACGCGGCCATCCCAGCTGATGGCCACGCCATGGCCAAGCCTCACCGCCATGCCACGGAACGTGCTCCGCCCATCAGGTTTTGTTCCATGTATATTTGGAAGGACAAAAAACCAGTTGGCACCACGGCCAGGCACCTCCTCAGTCCACACACTGTAGCCCGGGGACGCGTCATGCACGTCGAAATGCGACGCGTTCCCGAGGTTGATACTCATGTCGATGGTGTACCCGACCCTTCGGCAACGCTCAACTTTTGATCGAGCCTTCTCATGGACGATTGATTCCTCGTCATCGAGCTCCACATCGTGCCCATCCATCGCCTCGTCAGCATCCTCGTTATCAGTGAGAGCCTCACCGCCCATTGGCTCAACTGGGAGCATGCCGGAGTCCCCTCCACGTCCCTAACAACGGAGTACACCTGTGGAAGCAGCGACTCCCAAGGCTTGCCAAGTTGACAACTAAATCACGAAGGGCACCCACCGGAACCTTCCCGTTTGCAGAGTACGGAGCCGGCGTGCCCACCCTTCCAAGTGGTATTCTTGTTCCGATGGCATGCATCGTCCCAAGATCCTCACATTTATTGCGCGCATGTCCCTTACCCTCCACCTTCCAAAGCTCCGTGTTGTGTGACGTGATACGCTCAAGCAATCCGATGTGGTCATCGTCAGTGTCGATCTTAGTGACGTTCCGGATCATAACAACAGACTGGCGACTCCGCATCCCATCACCAACCGTGTCGACATCAACCATCACATCAACAAAGTGGTTGTCCATGGGATCGATGATCCAACAAGAATCAGGCAGCTGGTAGTGAAGATACCCGGCAACATAGTGCCGGCCATCTTTCCTTGCGCTGGAAGAAGAAGCAAGCCGCTGTTGGTACTCGGCAGCCAGATAGTCACGAGGGCAGGTGCCAAAGTTGCAGCCCTGTAATAAATCAGGTGCCAACTTGGGACCATCTGCATCGTGGCATTGAACAGCCCTGTAGATGACTCGGTTCTGTTGGGAATGGTGTGTTCTCCCAGTGGAAATCCTCCACGCTGACACGCGGTGATTCTCATCAAGGAAGTGCCAACCAGAACTGATATCATGCTCATCACGATAGACACAATGGCCCGTATGCTCAGTATAAAATCGCTTCACAAAGCTGTCGCTGCCAAACTTGTACGACACCTCACGACCACCACACGTCACCTCACGTTGCAGGCGTAGCCAGCTCATGTCATGGGCTATGAATGAGCCCGGCACACCAACATCTCCCCTACGACGCTCCCTATGACAGTAGAACACGCCGCACTGGGGTAAGAAAAGGATAGCAGCCCTATAACAATAATCCTTCTCAGGTAGAGCATCATCCGGCTGGTACAATCGAAACGGTCGGACCACGTCCGGATCAACAACAGGTTGTTTCTTGTGATCAGATGGAGCCCCTGTCACTGCTGCTGATGAAGGCGCCCGGTTCAGAATGACATCCATAATGTAAAATTCATTAAGGAACTCCGATTCAATCCGCGCCTCGGGGAACATGTCGCCCGCCCGTCGTAGCTGGAACGGCTCGCATTGAAAAGCTTTGGCGATCCAACTCATCGGAACGTGGCACAGATTGCTTTGTTCTGATTTTGCATGCTTCCTTTCATCCTTGCTTGCCCGCCGGAACCGTCGCCTGAAAGCACTCCTCTCCTCAGGAATAACCGCCATCGACAACAGCCTCATAATCCTCCTATTTGTCGGGAGACTCTCCCTCTCGTTGCGCTTTGCTGGGAGTTGTTTCTTTGCATCCTTCTTCTCGTCCACAACATGCGATCCTGGCACTCGCGGTGTCTTCCCCAAATTTAGCACCGACGTCTTGCACGGAGAAGTCTTATTGCCCATGCCCGCGACCCTATCACCACCGCGTCGATTATGCGACATCGGGCCCTCTCTTGCTTTCTGGCAAGTAAAGGCCGCACGATGTCAGTTCAGTTCCTCGCAACGACCACCACTGGTGGCAATGCGAGCGCGTCTTCGACAACTCAATGGCAACTCTCCCTGCTTTCTGGCGGGGAATGAGCCTCTGATCGTCGAATTGGCGAGAACGATCCGACAGCAACGGTGACAATCGCGATGCAAATGAATGCACGATGTCAGTTCTGTTCCTCGCAACGACCACCACTGGTGGGAATGCGAGCGCGTCTTCGACAACTCAATGGCAACTCTCCCTGCTTTCTGGCGGGGAATGAGCCTCTGATCGTCGAATTGGCGAGGAGAACGAGGATCCGACAGCAATGGTGACAATCGCGAAGCAAACGAATGCACGATGTCAGTTCAGTTCCTCGCAACGACCACCACTGGTGGGAATGCGAGCGCGTCTTCGACAACTCAATGGCAACTCTCCCTGCTTTCTGGCGGGGAATGAGCCTCTGATCGTCGAATTGGCGAGGAGAACGAGGATCCGACAGCAATGGTGACAATCGCGAAGCAAACGAATGCACAATTGCTTCTGAGAAGCAATTGTGCAATTGCTTTGTGGTGTCATATATGACAACAGGAACACATAACGCACGAAACAGGGATTACAGTGTTACTATGCAAAAAAGAGGCGATTCTGCACCTGGGACTTGAGTACAGGAACTCAAACTACTTAGGAAATGCTTGTATATGTTGTGTATAACCACATGACGTATATAAGTATACAAATATGTAATTTATACTAAACTAATTAACTATGTACATGTATGCCATATTGCTGTCATGGGAAATGACTAAAAAATTGTACGCACAGTTTCTACTACATGGTACGTAGCAGTTAGAAATCAATTTTTTATGATTCTTATATAACTACAATAACTCTCTATGTAAATCTGATTTTTCGTCGATACAAACTCTGAAGTAGTATGAACTACTATTAATAGTTGTGTATACTGAACATAATAATGTATCTAAGTAAAACAAATAGTGGTAAAAATAGACTCTATATATATATATATATGCAATGCTACGTGGTTGCGGTACAAACAATGAAACGAATGCAGGAATGCGGGAATGTCAACAACAGATACGACTAAACTCAACGTATGACTTACGCAGTAACGGAAAACTCAGCTGTTGAGTACTGACCATCAACCTGCATTCAAACACAACACATGATACATCTTACGCATGTATGTTGATTTTGTACTATAAAAAAATATGTTTTAATCATGTGACGGTATATATTAAACAAACATGGCGAACTGCTTCGCATTCAAAAATCCCTATCTGATTCAAAACGCATGGTGTAGTATACATGAATCCTACGAATTGTTGCCTTTCTCACACTTCCTTTTTCACACTTGCTTGTAGTTAAAGATACATGCATCATGGCCAGAGGAGCAGCCAAAGCAGCTTCTTGGACATCACCACGCAAGAAGCAGGCACGCACCCGTAAAGGCGGAGCTGCACAACTACAGCAGCATGTAACGAAAGGCGGAGGATCAAAGACTACAAAACGACAAATAACAAACGAAAGAAGGTAAATGAAAGTGCTGCTGCTGCAAATCATAAGCGTACAAAAACAACG
Source organism: Fragilaria crotonensis (assembly GCA_022925895.1). NCBI lineage: Eukaryota > Bacillariophyta > Fragilariophyceae > Fragilariales > Fragilariaceae > Fragilaria > Fragilaria crotonensis. Next base: position 20,950 of record JAKSYS010000174.1, on the reverse strand, counting down.
AATGATCCGGCGGATGGTGACAAGGGCAAACCTGATGGTGACGAATCCGATGCTGTCGAAAGTGTGACCACCAAGAACAAAAAGAAACGTGTTGCTGGTGCTGGTAAGAAGAGAAAGTCAATTAAACCAAGAAAATCGGTGGTACAGAAGTTGATACTCGATGACATTGAAAGCACATCCGAATCAGAGGAGTATGTTGACGAGGAGAACGATGACAAGGAGGATGATGAAGAGGAGGTGTATGAGGATGCTGTGCAGGACGAATCAAGTGATGACGACGGGGGACAGAAGGAACCCGCCAACAACAACGACGCTGAAAATAAGGAAAAGCATGGCTGGTCGTCAACTTCATCAGATGAGGATGACAGCAGGGGACGTCGACAGAGATACAATGGGTATCGAAGGGAAATGGAGGACGAGGCAGAAGCCGCAGCAATGAGGGCTGAGGCTCGTCGCAAGGAGTTGAACCGCAGTACCCAACAAGGTGCAGTGGATCCTCCAAACAATTCAAATCCTAATGTCATGTTGCCGTCACGTCAGATTATTGATGTTGGCATTTCGGTTCGTGGCTTGTCAAAGGCTGAATCTATTCAGAAGCAAGAGAAGCATGTGGCAGATCGTGTTACTCAATTTGTTAAATCAGATGTATTCCGCCGAATCAAGTTCATTAATAACGACGCAATGTTCCAAAGAGCATTCCAGTTGGTGATGAATCATGAAAAAGTGGAGCCTAACAAGCGTGTAAGTTTTCAAATGCTGTACGAAAGTTGTTTTAATCATGCATTGAATACGAAGAGGAGTTCGTGCGAACAAACAGGTGGGGCACTTGCAAGGAAAGCAATCGCCGAGTTCAAACAACGTGGAGAAGAGTTTTACAGTTTTGACGAATTCTGTAAGCTCAGGAGAGCAACAACAGAAAGAGAGAAGAATGCATTCTTCTGGTTCTTTGACACGTTCTTGGAATGTGTATGCGGGGCAAGGCAGTGGAGAAATGCAAAGAAGACCACGTTGGTGTCAAAAGCCGCAGATGGGCGTGGTGGAAAACTTGTAACTAAAAGTGATGAAGCGTTTGGTTTGTTGCTCATCGATAATTATATGGAAAAGTGGGTTACCGTTCTGGCAGAGGAGGAAAAGGCACGCGCTAATGAAGTTGCTAACAATCATGACGTCGACAATACAGCGAGACAGGTGGGAACCAACGGCAACAGGCAAAAGAAGAAGGCGGCGGCAAAAATCCCAGGAAGGTATACAGCAAAAAAAAATGGGCACTGCAAGTATGGTGGGTGGAGCCGTGATGGAACTGCACGTTTCAATGAACTATACAATCTTGTTCAAGACGACCGAGCAAGCGCGCAATCGGAACAAATGGAAAGGGAGTTGATGGCATTTTGCAGGGCTCAGGCGGGAATAGATGACAACAATGCACAACACGAACAGGAGGGTCATGGTAACAACAATGCGGCGGAAGGAACTGAAGCACTGCCGGTCGAGGCAGCATGGGACTTGGACGACTAAGCAAATGGACTTGAGAGACTAGTTTAAACATTTCTTCTAGCACTACGATGAGCCAATATGCAAAGAAAATAGCTGTATACTATTTGTAGAATGAAATGCTTACAGGATACAACGTCTGGTGAAAAAGCAACATCTGTTTGGTTACTGAACAACAAATTAATGAACAAAACTTGCAAGGAGCAACCATAAAACAGTGATCAAGACAAACAAATATAGTTGCTCAAAAGGTCATATCTAGCAAAATATGTTGATTTGTAACATTAGATTGTGATTAAATTGGTGAAAGACAACATTTTATGGTTTCATCAACAAAATTGGTCAGAGTAACCATTTATTGTTGAGATGTTACAGATCGGAGGTCATTACTCGGTAACTCTTACCAAGTAAAAATAAAGTAAACATTTTGCACCTTCTGATGTCGATCCAGCAAAACTCTCCGGTTCAACATCTCTATTCAGTACGACCAGCCGATGGATGCGCATTCATCAAGAGAAACCGTCAGAACTGGAATGGCGCCTATGGAAAAGAGCCAATAAATTATGGAGCTATCCCAATGGCATCCTGTTCCAACCGCTGGGAAAATGGACTCGGTCACATTCCAAAGAACGACGTATCCAATGCCTAGCGTACCAATACGACAACATACTCGCTGTCAGAAAAGAGGGTACCCAATACAACGCATGTCCACAGGAGGACGGACGCGATTTCACCGACAACCTGCACAACCCACTTCGGATCATCCACTACAAAGATATCCCAGAGCACGCACAGCCGGTTACAGTTATCCTGCGCAATGCAACCACATGGAGAATTACTCAGGTTACACAAACGCTTCGACCGGCACCACCAATTACCTACGGTACATTTGAGGAATTCATTGATACTCTTGATCCCTGGGAAAAAGATTTACTACAACACCACGATCTGTCACCAGATCCGTTCCCGGTGAGTTTGGAACTACAGACTCAATTCTTCGCAGGCAGCGACGGCTCAGAAAAATACGGAGATAAAGAAGTAGCATTCGGATGGGCAATCAGTACGGCATTCGGTGAGCGTATGGCACATGGAATGGGGCCCGCACGAGGAACAAGACGAATGGATTCATATCGAGCAGAATGTACGGGATTACTTTCAATATTGAGATTTTTGATTCGACTCTCGCAATACACAGTCACTCACGAAATGCCCCAAGGAGTAATCGGAACGGATAGCCAAAGCTTGTTAGATAAGATACTTCCAAACCGGACTCGAGGCGACCAGAGGACCTTCGAACCAGTTAAACTGGATGAACTTACGTCCGAATGGGATCTGTTAATTGAAATTCAAGAAGGCATGAGACTGTTACCGAGAGTGTCCATCACTCACGTCAACGGTCATCAAGACGACAAACATCCATACGATCGATTACCACTCCCAGCGCAACTAAACGTCGATGCGGATAAGCAAGTCGGCCGATATCAAAACCAATACGGAACACCCCGACCTTTCGTCCTCCTGCCTGTCCACACGATCAGGAGCACATCTGGTACATGACACAGGCACCATCACAGGCAAATACGAGGACACGATTCGGCTCCTCGCAACCGGACCAGCTCTCAAGGCTCAAATCCAAGCAAAATACGCGTGGTCGGATCACACGATGAGATCAGTAAATTGGCATGCTTACGGGCGTGGTGTTTTTCGCAGTCGGAAGTCATCCTTAGTTCATACCTCGAAGTTGGTGCACGATTGCCTCCCGACGCATGCCTTACTCAACAAATTTGACTCCGGACATCGCAAGTGCCCTGCATGCGAACATCCCGAAGAAACTCGAGATCACATCCTTCGATGCCCACATATAACACGACAAAAATGGAGGGAACGCTGGTGGACCGAACTCGACAGATTCCATGCCAAAGCCAACACCAGCCCAATCTTTCGTCACGTCTTCAAAGAAGCTATCACTCAGTGGTTCGATGACTGCAGCCCCGACATCGTCAGTCCCATTTTCTTTCCCGAGGAGACTCGGCGGCTCATTTACCAGCAGAATCAAATTGGATGGCGACAAATATTCAACGGCAGGTTCAGTACAGAATGGACACGCCTACAAGACGAGTATTACTATCGACATCGTAACCACACCAAATATCGACGCACCGGAACACAATGGCAGAAAAATTTGATAACAGTGATATGGACGCATTGGCAGCAAGTAAAACAAGCGATGGAACGACGAGCAATAACACGAGAGCTAACCACCATATACGACAACCGCCAACATAAGGAACGACCAGTACAGCAATTGTTACATACCAATGTGATGACGCATTTGCAGAGGCCCACACGGGTCACACAAAATTGGCTAACAATGAACACGCCTTTAATACGAGACAGCCTCCGACGAGTACGCGAGCAATCAAGGCAGGGAGTAAGAACAATACAGTCGTATTTCAGACCGGTACAAGTACCCGCCGAAGTATAGGTCCCCAGGGTTTGTCAGATTGCATGTGGGGTTTTCCAGCGGTCCGTCAGATGGTTTTCAGAGGAATTCTGACAAAACCTTGGGATCCAGTTGATCGTGGTTCTTCTACCTCTGTAGAAAATGCACGACCTGGTACTGGAGTGCTGTTACTGTGGATCTTTCATCTTTACCGGTTTGTCAGATTTCGTATGACAACTTCTGTTACGAGTAAGAAAATTGCCCGACCGGGCAAATCAGTTGTATGCTTAAGAAGCCGGTCTTTAAGTATTGCCATAGCCCATGTATGACTAAAATTGATTCAATGACTTTTGTTCCAGAAGATCATATGATTGGCCGAATCAATTGAAGCAAGTATTATGTACTGCCTTCTGGTTTCGGACAATGAATTGATTGGTCTAATCAAATTGCTTACTTAAGAGATCCAATCTGTATGTATCTGCATTTGACAATTCCATTTAATCTAATTTAACGCCTTTTGTACTTCGATGGCGTATATTTGATTAAGCAAATCGATCTAAGTAAACATGATATTATTCCTTCGGGTTCAGATTGATATTTGATTGGCCAAATAAATATTATTAAGCTATGAGGAGTATTTGGGGTATTGCCTATTGATTTCGGAATATATTATTTGATTGGGAAAATCAATTCGTTTTTTCAGGGATTCCAGTACTAAAATCGTTGCCTTCACTTTTAAGTAAATTACCGGTACTTGGAGGAAGACTGCCGATGTCCTTCCTGAACGTCCTCTGAGTATTTAATTGGCCGAAGCATGACGACGATCTACCAGTTAAAATCTTGCCGCATTTAAGTATTGCATGTGTAGGGCAGTATCAAGCATTTGTCAGGTACATTGGTCTCATGTATGTCATACTGTCATACTACTACTTCTTGATTACTCAAACATGATGAGGTACAATACGATCTGGTAGACGAACGTTCGAAGAACCAAAAATAGTAGGCTACTCTACTACAGTGCACTGTATAGGTGGTTTCCAGGTTGTCAGATAGTATCTGACAAAACCCGTGAACCCGTGGGATAAGAACCTGACAACTCCAAGAAGGAATGGAACCGTTTGATGCTAACTACCATCTCATGGAAGTAGCGTTGAACCGTGTGGGTCGAGTATCTCCTACATCAGAAGGTGGGATATGTTAACTATTTTTTAAGCTTTGAATTGTTACCGGATAATGACATCCCTATCGCAAGTTCTGCACATGTATGTTAAGTGGCTAACACATATGTTGTCTCAAACATATATTGTATCTTTCCACACTATAGATGCAATATTATATTCACAATGTGACACATATTGTTACATATCAAATAGTCTGTCAACATATTTGTTTAAATGAAATACTTATAAAAATCACATATGGCGATATCATGATATATCTTGGACATATATTTTAACAAGTCACCATATATTTTTGTTCGTTACGCATTGCGGTGTTCTTATTTCAGCATACATTGTATCAATCTGGCCATTTGTTTTCATAACATCCACCATTTTAATGCATTTAATGAACTATGGCTGCCAGCAGCAGCTGTCGCAATCACAAGCAACTACTACTCATTTTCGTCATCCGAGTCCCATGCTGCCTCCACAGGTACCTTTGCTACCGCTGTTTCCAATGCATTGTTGTCAGCACCAGTACCGTCGTGCTGTTCTTGCCGCTCATCGCCACGGGCATTCTTCAATCCTGCCCGTGTCCTGCAGAATGCCAGCAGCTCACGTTCCATGTCTTTTGACTGCGGGCATGCCCTGTTCTCTTTAACCATTATGCGCAGTGCATTGAACTGTCTTATTCCGTCATCGCTCCACCCACCATACTTGCAGGTTCCTTTTTCTTTTCAGTGTACTTTCCCGCTTGTCTCTTTGTTTTCTTCGTCGTCATATTCTGCCCATCATCTGCTTCCGTTGGGTTGTCTTTGTCAACCAACTCCGTGCCGGTTTTCCATTTTTCCAAATAGTTGTCAATCAGCAACAATGCAAACGCTTCGTCACTTGTTGTTACCATTTTCGAATTGTCGCTGTGCCGCGCCTCCGATACAAGCATTGTTTTCTTCGCAATTCTCCACGCATTTGCACCACATACACACTCCAAGAATTTATCAAAGAAGAAGAAGAAGGCCCTTTTCTCCCTGTCTGTTGTTGCTGTCCTAAGCTTACAGAATTCTTCAAACGTGAAGAAGTCTTCGCCGCGTGTTTTGAAATCCTTATTGATTGCGCCCTGAACAATTCTGAGACCAGCTTGTTCACACGTACTCCTTTTCTGGTTCAACGCTGTATTGAAACATTTCTCGTATGTCAACTGAAAAAGGAAATGATTTTTTGGCTTTTCAATTTCAAGCACCTTTCGAAACGCCCTTCGGAACATAACTGGACTGTTAACAAACTTACATCGACGGAACAACTCGTTTTTGACGTATATCACAATTCGATTTCTCACGTGCTTCTCTTCTCGTGGCGGCGCATTGGACTCATTGTCATCGCATACATCGTGCTGAACATGCGTAGACGACACCTTCTTCTTCGCCGTTGGAGTATCATTGTCATCTGGAGGATCCTCCGCGCCTTCCTGGGCACAGTGGTTCAACTCCTGACCAAGACGTCGTCTTGCATCCATTGCTGTTTTCCCGACATCTCTAACAAACTGATCCATTCTTTGAACAGAGTCGTCATCATCTGACATGTCATGTGTCACCACGTTGTTGTCATCACCCGCATTACTTTTCCCCTCATCCTCCCTGTCATCATCTGATTCGGACTCTTCATCGTCAACCTCTTCAAACTCTTCATCGTCAACCTCTTCAACTGAGTAAGAGGAGTCATCAATTTCCTCAGGAGCGCTCCTTCTGCTCACCACCACCACCTTTTTTGGTGCCACTTTCCTCCTCTTCTTCTTACCACGAGGAGGAACAACACGTCGTTTGCGTCCCTTTGCAGTGATCTGCACTGGGTCTGGGTTAACTGCTGTCGCGATCTGCACTGGTGGGTCCGGGTTAACTGCAGTCGTCGATGCTTTAACAGATTTAGCCGCAGATTTAGCCGCAGATTTAGCGGCAGATTTAGCCGCAGATTTAGCAGTAGCTTTAGCAGCTGCTTTAGCAGCTGCTTTAGCAGCTGCTTTAGCAGCTTTAGCAGCTTCAGCCTTTTGCTGTTCCGCCATCTCATTCCTCTTGGCTCTTGTTGTCGGTGTTTCAAGTTCGGCGTTCTTCGTCTTGTTCTTGGTCGCGCGTGGAGGCGTGGTCCGAGTACTAGCCACTGAAGGTTGCTTAGTTGGAGATGTTTTCGGCATGAGGACGAATGAATCAAAATGTAAGAAGAAGCAAGCAAGGGTTAGAATAGCGGTCTCAGTGGTTGTATCAATTTGCAGCAAGTATGAGACGACTTGTAATTTTGGGTGATGAATTTGGGATTTTGAATCTCCCACCAGTTTTCAAAATTGTATGAGTTGTCCCTAATTGTTCATTTTCTACCTGTACATGACTTCGACAAAAATTGTATTAGTTACGACTTATATTCACAAAACATGTGCAAGTCGTTTATTGTTTTTGAATGCACTTACATGTTCACTATTTAGCTTCTGACATTTTCCGTTTCATATACTTGTATGAATATGTGTGACTAGAAAATTATATATGACATGATGCTCGCTGCAGTCTTGTTTTTGCGTGGACGGACTTGCAATCTTGTTTCACTACCAGTAGTAGTTGTTGTACTCGGAGTATGCAACACCTGTGTCATACCGGCAGCTAGTTCTTGGTAATCATTCGAGCGTGTCGTGGTGCGTATGCATACATGATGTAAATTGCATATATATGTACATCCATGTATTAAGCATTAAGCAAGCATTACGTTTTTGTGTTCGTACTGATTTGTTGCTACATACTGGTGCAGTATAGTGTACCTGTACCAGTATGTAGTCCTGTCCTGGGAAACGAATGTATCATCTATACATGAAAATGCTTTGTACTGTAATTACTTTTTCATTTAACTACATACATAATTTTAATAAAATCGATGAATGTGTATATAACGTAATTCAATGTTATATACATGAATAACATATTTATGCTGCATTTAGAGGTCTTGGAAAGAAGTCCCAGGTGCAAAATGCCCTACATTCGCCATAGTACTTACAGTACGTCGATTTTGCTGCTTGTTAGTACCTTTGGTGAATGGTGACACCAAAAAAGCACTCTTGATGATAGAGTACTTTGATGAAGTACTCTTGTTGGGTTGCTGTTTGTTGCAACATCACCACGTCGCCGTCGGATAGTTCTCGCTGACTTTTCAACAAATAGACAGTCCACGCCAGGATTGCGTGTTGATTGTCTTTGTTGGAGAGCGCGCGCTCGCGACAACCATCCTCTGTGGCTGGTTGTTGTGAGGTTGGAACTGGCATTGCGCGGCCTTCACCTGCCAGGAAGCAGGAGAGAGCCCGATGTCGCCCGATCGACGTGGCGTTGATGCTGTGGAAAATGTGGTCGTGGAGGGGGGAGGGATGGGGAACGGAAGGTTGGGACGAAGAAGGCTGGGAAGAGGAAGGTTGCGAAGAAGAAGGTTACAAAGAAGAAGGTCACAAAGAAGAAGGTCGCGGAGACCGGGAATAAGACTTCCCCGAGCGTGACATCTGTTAGAAACCTTGGGAACTCGCCACGTGTTCCAGGAGTCGGTGATGTGGCGGACGGGGGGAAGTCCCTCCCCACTCACCGCGATGAGAGGCAGACTCGCCCGACTCACCTACGCATGATGTCGTTGTTGTCCATGGCCGTTGTTCCGGAGGAGAGGAGTGCATTCCGGCAAAGGTTCAGGACGGCGAGCGGGGTTGGGTGCAGTGAATTCTTGTGTCAGACTCCGATCAGTGTCGTTGCAGAAGCTTTTGGATGCAAGCCGTTTAGATTGCGTTCGGCTGCCGACATGTTCCCGGAGTCTGGACTCCAGTCGGAGTTCCTCAACGAGTTCTACGTGATGGACGTGATCCTCAACCGGGCTCCTTCGCCGGCCACATTGTCGAACGGTTGTGGGGAGGCGGGGGAGCGTGGCGGTGGCCGGTCTTCTGACGTCAATTTTGATGAAGTTCGTCACGTCCTGTCCCCGAAAACCAGAAGATGTTGGCCCTGAGATGGATTATTTCTACAGGGCAGCGGTTTTGTTCCTGCCTCAGTGTGGAGTGTTCTACTGTCATCGGGACCGTTCTCACGAGTTGGTTGAAATCCCTCACGGAATGAATGGCCGCTCCCGTTTGATTTAGCAGCCCACTTAAGTACTAGGGTGAATGCTTTGAGAGGACACTTCAGATCCCTAAGAAGCTGCAACAACTCAATTTGGACTCTTTCCTCCCGAGAAAAACGCGCAAGACCGAGCGGGTTTGCTCGCAGCTTGAACAGTTTTAAGTACAAATCCAAAACGCTGAGATCAGGACCTTCCTCCGATTCAGTTTCTGAAATGTCTTGATCGTCAGCATCGCCTTGCTCGGGAATACCGTCGTCTTCAAACATAATGTAGTCATCGACTTCGTTGACATCTTCAACACGCAGCTCATCGTCGGCCTTTCCAGCAATTCCCCCACTCTCCAATACTGGAAGCAATCCATCGGACAAAGGAGAACTCAAATTTGGACGGAAAGTGCGAGAAGTACCACCTTGCAACAAATTACCGGTTTTCACGTGGCCGATGTTTGATACAATGGAGGGCACTGTTGTTGCTGCTTTGTCACTTGCCATGTAATGAGATTTACATGCCAAACTCTGATTAAGGTGGTGCAAAAGTCTCTTGAAACTCTTGTTGCAAACCGTACAATGATCAGGTGTTACCATCTTGTTGGATGAGAGTGTGTGTGGAGTTAAGACAAAATATCACAATTTTGTTCATGCGTAAGCGTATATTTGGAAGGAGACAAGAAATGGTTGGTTCATAAAATGCTCGTCTCCCCCAAAACCAAAAGCTTGAAAATTTCGCAAACCAATACCAAACAATGGATGGTCGTAAAAACATGGCTTAAATGTATATGGCGTATGAATATCTAGAGTCTGTTCAGAACAAACAATTTAATGAGCCACATGCGATACTCTTACCACATGTATTCAGTATAAAGTAAAAATGTTTAGAGAAACATTGTTACATTTGCAACTGTTAAGGTAAGTTATACGCATAGATGCTACTAGGTAACACACATTGGTTTAATATAAATATATTTTGCCACAGTATATGACTCTGAGAAATGTCGCAGTATAGAATGACTAAATACATACAAATAGTGATAACATATACGTGACTTCAAGCAACATATTACAATTTCTTAACAAATAGTTAACATATATTGTCAGTGATACAAAAACCCACCTTCTGATGTACGTCGGATGCAGCCGCAGCACGTTAATTAGATTTTCAGTTTTTTTGTCTATTAACAGATATAATGTACGATTTGTACACTTGAGTAGGAATTTTTGGGGAGGGTTGTACACTTGGGTGTAAAAAATGTAAAGTACCGAAAGGTCATTGCAGGTACTAATCCCGTGTTTTGATTGCGGTTGGAGCCAAATGTCCTTCAGGTACTATTACATTTTTGTACACTCCGGGTGTACAACTTTGTAAAGTACTCTGTGCTCTGTGCAGGGTCTAATGCATCGTTTTCGTGCCGTCGACAGGTAATCTGCTGTTAAACCTGGTGGTACTAGTCTACTGTCGCCCATGCTACTTCACACCCAGACACCAGCAAATCTGATGACAAGTGTTGTCGGTGCAACACACACCCAAAACAACCAGAGCACAGAAACCAGATACATGTACTCGGCGAAATTGGCCTAGTATGCTCGCGACAGTGCACGTACATGACTCAACATCTCTGTTGCCAATCAATATGGCATCACTATTTTGTTTGTAACTCAATGAATTCTGCTCCAATTGGATTGATTGATGATGATCCTAGACTAAGCAATGGAATCACAACTTTTTGTTTCCTCAGCTTGGGGCTATTGTATTTTACACATTTTCTTTATATAATTCATGGTACTCAGGTATCTCCATAGAGTTACGAGTACTTCAGGCATCACTAATTTGTAAATTAGTCAATGGATACTGAATACTGGTCCCATTCCATTGATTGAAGATTAAGCCTCACTCTGAACTCTGAAGTGTCTGAATTTTTTTGTCTCCTCTGGTTTTGGGTTATTGTGACTCTACTAGTACAAGCTCACCAGCAATAATTGGGATCCCAGAACAACATAATGATTCTTGTAGGCATCACTATTTTGTGAATTAAAAGCAAGTAGATTCCACCAACATCTGCAACTGTTGTATTGGTCACCACCATTGGTAGTCCTGGTGGTTGATGCCAGCACGTCTTCTTACTACCATGTTACCTTAAATGCTGACCCTCCTCATTTGGCACGTTCACCACAAGAAGAAGGTGCAACTTAACAGCCTCTTCATATGCTGGTTCATTTTCAAGTGTCAATCTTTTGTACTCATCAAAGGCACTCCCAAAACACTGCCTGCATTGCCGATCCCATCATCATCCTGTTGACAACCTCCCATTCTATTTCTTCTTGACATGTCAGCAAATGGGCCACTTGTGGTTGTTGATGCTTACAAATATGGTTAATTATCAACTATCAATCTTTGTAGTCAACATAGGCACTCCAAAAAACTCACTGCATTGTCAATCTCATCATCCTGCCTGTTGGCAGCCTTCATCTACTCTATTCCTTCTTGACATGTCAGCAGGGCTGCTATCATATTGCAGCAGTTGTTGCTTCTGAGGATGCTTACAAAGTTGTATCCTTCTAGTTGATTCTTTTTGCAAATGCAAGTTGATTATAGTTGTCAACAATTGAGAATTCTTTATCTGCTTATGGTGTGTGTTGAGAGCTGCAGTGCTTCTGTCGAGAGCTACCAGCCAGGTATTGGAGTGTAGGGCAGTTGTTTAGTTGATGCCAAATGCTACCATGTTGACTTTACTGTTCTTCTAATGCCTTGATTGTTCATGGCTTGACTTCATGCCAAGCAGGGATCTACTGATAGACCCCAGAAGGCATGCATGCATGAGGAATAATTGCGGGGGAGTAAAATCTAGTAGTACTGGAAAAGTGATTTTGGGTCAAGTCTTCATGATAAAGTTTGATTTTAAGGAATGTTAAGGCAACACTTATTTGTTATGTGATTGGAGAGCTCTTCGTTGATTTTTTGATGACTTTTAATTTGATGGGAAAGAAATAAGCCCAAAGACATATACTAGTAAGGAAACTAACTGAGAGAGTACTGGAGTAGCAATTGCAGCACTGGAGTTCTGTACTGTAATGGAGGATATCTACTGTATGGTTTTTGGAACGGTATCGCGACGTACGGTACATGTCCCTCAGTAGCGTACTCGAGCACTCATTACCGATATTTAGTCATGAGAAAATTAATAAACATTTTATTATGATGAACATTCGTAACATCCATTGCTATAGGTTTCGCCAATACTCCAAATGAGTTGTACACTGTACACTGTATGAATACACCCATCAAGTGTACAACTTCGTGCCTCCCTTACAGGTGGTACTAGTACTGTACACATTACTACAGCAACAGATGCTACAACCGGGAACACAGGGACTAAGGAATTGAATGTCTACGGTGGCTCAGGTACTGCATGTCCGTAGATGCCGATTCAAACCTTGGCGCACCACAGCGAAGAACCCATTCCTAACGTCCAGCAGCGTACCGCACCTGTCTCATTTGATAAAGGAGGGTGTGAATTTGTGCCAATCGATATAATTGTATCAACAATCATCGAACGTTCATCGTTCATTAATCATCCTGAACCTCATATTCCATCAAAAAGAAAACAATGCCAAAAGCAGTAGGTGTTCCATCGGAAGGTGCTGCGTCGAATCGGCGTAAGCAGCGTCTTTCCGTCATGGAGAATTCGGGACAAACCGATGCCCAACGTCGCGAATTGCGGCAATCCCTCCGAGAATTGAACAAAAAGATTCAAGATAATGCGGATGAATTGGCAGACGCAACCTCCTCCAAGTTTGAGAAGATGCGTCACAAGAATAATATACTTTGGGATCAAGTCAGGTATACACGGGAGGCCGTGTTGGATGGAGATAATTTAGACTTTTTGGCGACTCGTGCGGCGAGGCAAGTGGATAAGTTGGTGGAGGTGAGTCGATGATAGGATTCAACGAGTCAATGCTGTATTGAAGCACGAGGAGGTGCACGAATGTGTCTCTAATCCTTCTCCACGCAGGTTCCTCGCTATGATGCCATTCGGTTCTGCACCAAACTTAAAACGAAACTATCTTCGAATCGTGCGTTTGACTGGAGGAAGCTTGGAGCGGAAGTTGGCGTTTGCTTCAACGCCCTCCCCTCGAATATCAAGTTTTTGGCTGGGCCTCTCCATTCAGATTATACACCAAAAGAACGAAAAAAAGCGGAACGTCGCAACAAACAGAGCGACAGTGACAACGAGGAAGAGGAGAAACCAGAAGAGGTCAAAATACAAGAAAAGGATGCTGATAAACTATCAGCGGTAGAGCAAAACATTCGAACGGTGTCAGATGTTCTCACTAAGAAGTCGAAAGAAGAACGCAAACGTCTCGCTGAGGAATGCAATTTGGATGAACTCGAACCGGAAAAGCGTCAGCGAGTCGGAGAGGTTGGCGCGATTGAGTACCTCTTCAACCCAAAGTCGTTCACACAAACAGTCGAAAACATTTTTCATTTCTCGTTTCTTCTCAAAGAAGGCAGAGCATCCATTTACAAGACCAACGACAAGGGGCCAATGGTACAACCGCATCCTCAAGTCGCCGACCACCGGCCATGTCGCCAGTCCATTATATCAATCAACATGAGAGACTGGCGTCGTCTTTCGGAAACTTACAACGTCACAAAGAGTCTAGTGCCTCATCGAACTGGATCCAAACATGGCTCTCGCCTGCAGCCTTCGTCGCAGCGATCGGTGTCGTCGTAGATTAACCTATTTCGAGCTTTTGTTTTGCCATCAAACTTGGTATTTGCTAGTTGCTAGTCATGTCACGGTAACAGCACAACCGGGGTCAATTGAGTATGTGGTACTCAAACCTAGCATCGCAATTCGCAACCACGCATCCATCGTCTATCGCAAGAACGACAGTGCGTTATGAATTCCTCGCGCATGTAACTTTTTATATTGGTTTGGAGGTTATCAAATTCTAATGACTAATGAAACAATCCAAGTACTCCCGAGTCTGGAGTACAAAAGGTATTCGCGCTTTCTTTCATCGCGCCCCTGAATTCTTGCATCAAACCAGGACCATGCAGAAGAAACGGTATCTGATCAGTCGTTCTCATTCATCAATTTCTATACCAAAAAAAAAAAACTAAATATCAATTTAACGTGCTGCCGCTTCGCTCACTACGGGGCGGTCGACCCACACGACTAGATACTACCTCCGAAGTGATAGCGTCCAGTAGTAGAAAATGCCCCTTCTGGGGCCACTCAGAAACACTCACAACACATCATCACCACACATCCATGCATGATAGGGTGGGTGGCTATAATGGGGAAAGATTTCGGTCTTCGGGAGATAAACTTGCATTTGGAACTGCATTTGCACGGTAGGAGGTTGCATGGTAGAGGATGTTACGGTAGAATTTTTGCACAGTAAGGATTGCACTGTAGAAGGTAGCATGGTAGTAGGGAGCATTGTAGGGGATTGCACGGTAGGAGGTTGCACGATAGGAGGTTGCGCGGTAGGAGGTTGCACGGTAGGGGATTGCACGGTAGAGGATTGCACGGTAGAGGATTGCACGGGAGAGGATTGCACGGTAGAGGATTGCACGGTAGGTTGATGCACGGTAGAAGATTGCACTGTCAGTAATGGCACGGTAAGAAGAGACTGCGCGGTAGGAAATGGCGCGTTGGTGGCGGACAGCACAGTACGAGGACTCCCGAATTGATTGCATAGGAGAGTTTTGAGCGGTAGAGTCTCGTTGCGCAGTACTATGTGGTTTGGTAGAGGTGTGCACGGTACGGTAGGAATCAGAAATCACTGGATTGTTACGGATCACTCGAGAGCACCACGGGAGCAAGGTACAGAGAATTTCAACGTCGTAGAAAAAGTACTGGATTTGCATGTAGGATGTGAGCAATGGCTGGAAAAGGGGGGCATCAAATCTTTCAGCTTTTCCATCGTTCTGCTGGTTCCTCTGCATTGCAGCATGGCTTGAATGATTGTTGCTGTTGAAGGTGAGGGAATCAAGTGGCGGACGGAGGTGAGAGGGCTCGGAGGCCCTCTCTTTCATTGTACTAGTTGTGCTCTTTTTCCTCGTAGAAATAATACTAGGTTTTCACGTAGACGCTTGCGACTTTGCCCGGAGTAAAAATTCTATCAATTTCTATACCAGCATGGCTCACGTCACTGGATCCCGCGTAAAGGCAACCTGCCGAACAGAATCGTAATCGTCGGCGAAATGCACGTCAACTCCCTCTTTCAAATATGATGCTAGCTCGTCCCAATCGCGCTGGTTCGCGGTTGGAAGCAACATGCAAGTTATACCGGCACGACGCGCAGCCATGGTCTTCTCCTTGACACCTCCAATGGGTAACACTTTGCCAGTCAGAGAAATCTCTCCAGTCATGGCCAGATCGGCTCGAACGGGAACATCTAACGCCAAAGACAGCATCGACGTTACCATGGCAGCTCCTGCGGATGGCCCATCCCTTGCGTGTGGCACCTTCTGGTACATGCAAATGAATGTCATTCTCATCAAAGAACTTGTTCGTTGGGTCCAATTGTGCCAGTCGCGCCCTCGCCACCGTATACGCAATCGTCGACGATTCTTTCATCACATCGCCCAAATGACCAGTCACCTTGAGAGTCCCACCACCGCGGCGTTTGTTGTCATCGTCCAGACCGCGTCGAATGGCTTGTGTTTCAATGTACAATGCCGATCCCCCCATGGGTGTGTACGCCAGTCCCATAACAATTCCTAGTATTTTGAAGATGGACCAAGAATGTGAGCAACACAAAAATAAAGACAAGAATCATGAATCGAGGAAACCTCTCTTACCATTTGGAAGTGGATCTTTTTCGTACATTCGATCACTAGTAAAGATTGGTTTCCCCACGTATTCAGCAAGGTTGTCTTCTGTCACATTCCAAGAATCGGACTTTCTGGAACTCTTGTCGTTCAATTTGGTACCTTCTTCCTCGGCAACCAACTGGAGTGCGAGTTTTCTCGTAATCTTGTCAATGTAGTTCGCCAAATTGCGCACCCCCGCTTCACGAGCATACCATCGCACCAATGTTTCGATAGCGCTTTTATCAATCGCTAGTGATTCTGGCACAATTTCAGCACGCGTATAGAGTGGAGGTGGCGATGTACTTTCGTCGTCAACCTTCTCCTTCGGAGCATCCCCTTCAGCCGGAGGTACTTCCTCGTTCTTTGCGATGAGTCCCGATTCCGTCATTGATTTTGGAATCAAGTACTGCTCAGCGATAGCCACCTTCTCTGGTGAATCATAACCTGAAAGCTGGAAAATCTCCATGCGATCTAATAGAGGACCAGGAATCGTTTCCAAGGTATTGGCGGTGCAAACAAACAACACGTTGCTCATGTCCACAGGAACATCTAAATACTGATCCACAAAACTGGAGTTCTGGTTGGGGTCCAACACTTCCAACAGTGCATGGCCGGGATTGCCTCTCACCCCCTGGCCAATCTTGTCAATCTCATCGATCAGCACTAATGGGTTCATCGAACCTGCGAGCTTCAACCCTTGGATCAACTTTCCTGGCAACGCGCCGACATACGTTCGTCGATGGCCTCGGACTTCACTAGTATCAGTCAAGCCACCGACACTGAATCGAAAGAATTCTCGACCAAGGGCACTGGCAATACTTTTTGCAACACTCGTCTTTCCTACCCCAGGCGGGCCCACAAGGCAAATAATCTTGCCCTGTACCGAACCCTTGAGCTTGCCGACAGCGATGAATTCCATGATAGTGTCCTTAACATCATCCATACCATAATGATCCCGGTCAGAATTTTCGAGCTGCATGGAGATCAAAGTTATCAGGACTCATTTTCCCCAGGGTAGAGAACAAAGCCAATCCAAGTAGGTACGGGACACAGTGTACTCCGATGAGCTCGCCTCCATGCTATCGAATCTCTCCATTTCCTTATCGATAACTTGTTGGACTTCAGCAGGAACCGCCGGCCATTCTGAAAGTTGCTTGCGTAGCGAGTTTAGAAATGCCTCCTTGTCTTTTTGGTCAATCCCGAGCATTCCCTTAATAACATCGAGCTGCTGTCGGAGGAAGTGTTTTCGATGACTTTCACTGTTGGCTTGTCCTATCTTGGCAGCAATTTCTTGCTGCACCTTGGCGACTTCCTTGTCCTTAATCAACAAAAGCAACGCTCGATGTAACCGCATTTCGGCGTCTTCTTCTTCCAAGACGGCTTGCAAATCTTCAGGACTGGCGTGTGTCACGATGGAGGCACAAAAATCAGCCAATCGGTAAGGGTCGCTGGCATCAATGCGCGAAGGGTACCAAGACATGGATTCTCGAAACAAGGCACTTTCTTTTGAAAGTTCGCGGGTCATGGTCAAGAGTCGTTGGATAGTGCCTTGATGGTGTCGTTGCTAATATATTCGAGGCGATCCCAATGAGACACTGTGACATCAATGGGTGGCCCAACAGAATCAATGGACGTCAAGTTAATTCGTCGCTTCCCCATCAGCCAATACGCGTGAGGAGTCGTAGACGTCGTTTCTGCTTCCGAATCATCAACGAAAGTGGGTTCATCCCTGGTATCGTGATTGTCAGGAGAAGCGTTGATTTTCTGCAGCTTACAGAATGTTCCTACAGTGTAGAGATCACTCCTCTCCGTTATGATTTCTGGCTTGTCGAGGATAACGCCACCCTCCGTGACGCCTTTCGGATATCTCTTACGCAGAAACACGCCAACGTATCCAACTTTTTCTACGGCTGCAATCGTCGCTTGGTCTCGCAAGATGATCACTTTGGGTCTCATTGGGAAAATAGGTTGCGAGACAACAGGAAGGGCCAACAAATTGGGATATCGAGGAGCTGAATCCCCAGACAATTCAAAAGGGACTTCCAATCCAGCGACTGTGCTAGCACCAGCGCTACCGCTGAAGAAGCGGCCACTTTGAAACGAAGGTGATGAGAAACACTGCCGTCGTCTCATCATCCTCATCATCATCATTTGTCGTTGAACGGGCATACCAGCAGCATGAGAGTGAAGTACTTTAAGTATCATCGCGTGTATCTTATACGTTGACTGAAGAGAATGGACTGCGGCTGTGATGAAGTGCTGAGGTGAATATAGAGGATCTTTATCGAAGTTCGAAGTACGACGGCTGAATTCTGACGAATGAAGTCGGAAGATGAGGAAGGTCTGTGGTGGTGTGTGACAGTGTGATCGTGGATGGGTTCATGAGCAGGTCCTACAGTACGACAGTGACGTAGAAACGACCATACTGTAGTAGCAGGTATTTCAATCTCCTACAGTATATGGGTACTGCAGCACAGTATTGTTCTGTCAAGAATTTTCGACGAAGGCAGAAGGCATCACTCCATGTCAAACTCAGAGGCTCGCCCTGACGTCATCATCGTCTCCTCCGTCCTCTGTCGAAGTTCCTGAAGTGAGTGACGGGTGACTGGCTGAGTCGTCAATATGCGAACTGCACCCTCGACCCTCGTGTGTTAATTCAATTGTACTGTACGGCTACTACTACTACTATAGTACATGGTACATGGTGCTACAGTACTAGTCGTCTCATGAATATCCTTCGTCGGCTTGATGCCATGACCAAGGCGAAGTGTACTGCCGTTCGCCAGGAGTCGAAACCTCAGAATCTATCAATTTGTATTCGTTTATGTGCAACAGCAGCATTGGAAGTTAATATTGTTTAACTCAACACAGCATGCAATCGTGTTGGTTTGTGGAAGCGTCATCCCCTGTCGATGAACGGCAATAACCGCTAGCAGAGCCATCCTATCGGATCTGTCGATCATGCGGAATGTACATCCTCATCTGAAAAAAGCTTCCAAGGTCTATTCAACCCACGTATTGAGCAACGACGTCAAAGCAGCGGTATGGTACTCAGTGTTCTCAGAATCCACTCGAACAAAATGTACATAGGGAATGGAAAAGAGTACGGTGTTGAGTATTTGGCTGGGAGCAGATCTGGGTTACAACTGTGCGGACGATGGCAAACAACTGTTTTGGCGTCGGTACACTCATTGTTACCGGAACGAGGACTCGCTCGACGCTGCACTGGCGATGCAGTTTCTGGGCTGATTCGCTCAGGCTTCTCGTAACCATAGTTTTGAATCCGCCGAGCTATCATCTCCTTCGTAACCTGCTCGCCCTTACTGGCCCACTCTTGGCGGTTCGCCAAAGCGTACCTGTAGATACTCATCACTTGAAACGCCGAAGACGCCACATTCCTTGAGCTTCCTCGCTAACGGGATTACATAGTGATCAAAGAAACCAATTTCACTTTCGTACCAATCGACCGAAGGGTCCTTGTTCGATCGACCCGCCAAATAGGCTGCGTACATTTCATGGTACAAGTTTTCGTCCCACCTACAGAAAACGTGCCAATGCTGCATAGTGTGTGCAACGTCAGATGCCTGAATGATGTGCTCAATGACTATGGCTGCCTTGCGATTCACGTCTTCCTCCAATTAAGTTCGCGCCGGGCCTTTGCAATCCGGATACGAGTTGTGTGGAGTGTGGAGTGTGAAGTGTGGAGGAGGCCAAACATTACGACAGCGCAGCAAAGGTATGGCCATACCGGTTGTATCCTAGGTTCCACAATACATACCAGTACAGGATACTGATTACCGATGCTAACGCATTTGATGTACATATACATGTCAATACTTATTTTGGGTTTCGCGTTACGATGTCATCCTGCTACAACAAAAAAAACCACCGCTGGAGCGAAATCTGAGTAATGACCCGTCCGGCCCATGTGGGTTGATAATCTTGTCCAAAATGTATGATCACATGAGTTAACGATAAAGATGCTCACTCATGAGATTCTTGGCAATGAGCACTTCCCACTTGTCACCATTGCTCAAGAGCTTCTCCTTATCGTAGAGTAGTTCTTCGTGCGTCTCGGTCGCAAATTCGTAATTGGGACCCTCAACAATGGCATCGACCGGACACGCTTCTTGACAAAAGCCGCAATAAATGCATTTGGTCATGTCAATGTCGTAGCGAGTCGTCCGACGCGCCCCGTCCTCGCGTTCTTCGGCATCAATGGTGATGGCCTGGGCCGGACAGGCCGCTTCGCACAGCTTGCACGCAATGCAGCGTTCTTCGCCCGAGGGGTAGCGTCGCAGCGCGTGTTCTCCGCGGAACCGGGGACTGAGATATCCCTTTTCGTAGGGATAATTGATGGTAACCTTTGGTTTCAAAGCGACTTCGGTGCAGAGCCAAAACGCGCGCGCAATTTCCGTGAGAAAAAAGATTTGAGAGGAACGGTCCAAAATCTCTGTAAAGGATGTCTGTTGTGAATGACAAATAGATTGATTGGTTGTTGGTAGATCCAATACAGTGCAACGATTATTAGGGGTGAGATGTGAGACAGGCTTGGAAATCATGGTCGCTGTTCAGTGTACTGTTCATACAAAACACTGATTTCAATTCGACACACTACTGGGAAGAGTGCACGGTGCACGGTACTTTAGTAGTGTACATCATCCGTAGTGGTACAGTTGGGTGTAGTACCACGGTACGAGTAGCAGGTAGAACGAAGGAATGATCAGTGCTGAGTGCTGACAACAGAAACCTTGTGACCTTGATCACTGACGTACCGGAAGAATGTTGTCTTTTCCAAAAGGACCATCCGCACCTCTTCCCGAAACGCTGGAAAAGGAGCGAATGGCATATTTTCGAATGACGGCAGCAGCCGACAGGTGATGAGAAGCGGTAACGACAAGCATGGTGA
>JAKSYS010000173.1:0-96125 GCA_022925895.1 Fragilaria crotonensis | reverse complement strand
CTTCATGCAATCAACGTAATCGATTACTCGCCACATCAAACACATGACGAGTTTTCAAGCACTCAGCGTAATCGATTACTCGCCACCTTCAAACACATGACGAGTTTTCATGCAATCCGACTAATCGATTACTCGCCATAACAAACACATGACGAGTTTTCAAGCAATCCGACTAATCGATTACTCGCCATAACAAACACATGACGAGTTTTCAAGCAATCAGACTAATCGATTACTCGCCACATCAAACACATGACGAGTTTTCCTGCACTCCAACGTAATCGATTACTCGCCACATCAATCTCATGACGAGTTTCATAAATCCGACTAATCGATTACTAGCCACATCAAACACATGACGAGTTTTCATGCAATCCGACTAATCGATTACTCGCCACATCAAACACATGACGAGTTTTCATGCAATCCGACTAATCGATTACTCGCCACATCAAACACATGACGAGTTTTCATGCAATCCGACGTAATCGATTACTCGCCATAACAAACACATGACGAGTTTTCAAGCAATCCGACTAATCAATTACTCGCCACATCAAACATATGACGAGTTTTCATGAACTCCAACGTAATCGATTACTCGCCACATCAAGCACATGACGAGTTTTCATGCACTCCAACGTGATCGATTACTCGCCACATCAAACACATGACGAGTTTTCATTCAATCAGACTAATCGATTACTCGCCATAACAAACACATGACGAGTTTTCAAGCAATCCGACTAATCAATTACTCGCCACATCAAACATATGACGAGTTTTCATGAACTCCAACGTAATCGATTACTCGCCACA
Organism: Fragilaria crotonensis; assembly: GCA_022925895.1. NCBI lineage: Eukaryota > Bacillariophyta > Fragilariophyceae > Fragilariales > Fragilariaceae > Fragilaria > Fragilaria crotonensis. Next base: position 95,306 of record JAKSYS010000173.1, on the reverse strand, counting down.
TCAAGCACATGACGAGTTTTCATGCACTCCGACGTAATCGATTACTCGCCACATCAAACACATGACGAGTTTTCATTCAATCAGACTAATCGATTACTCGCCGCATCAAACACATGACGAGTTTTCATAAAATCCAACGTAATCGATTTCTCGCCACATCAAACACATGACGAGTTTTCATGCAATCCGACGTGATCGATTACTCGCCACATCAAACACAAGACGAGTTTTCATGCAATCCGACGTAATCGATTACTCGCCACATCAAACACATGACGAGTTTTCATGAACTCCGACTAATCTATTACTCGCCACATCAAACACATGACGAGTTTTCATGCAATCCGACTAATCGATTACTCGCCACATCAAACACATGACGAGTTTTCATGGAATCCGACGTAATCGATTACTCGCCATAACAAACACATGACGAGTTTTCAAGCAATCAGACTAATCGATTACTCGCCACATCAAACACATGACGAGTTTTCATGAACTCCAACGTAATCGATTACTCGCCACATCAAACACATGACGAGTTTTCATGCAATCCAACTAATCGATTACTCGCCACATCAAACACATGACGAGTTTTCATGCAATCCGACTAATCGATTACTCGCCACATCAAACACACGACGAGTTTTCATGCAATCCGACGTAATCGATTACTCGCCACATCAAACACATGACGAGTTTTTATGAACTCCGACTAATCGATTACTCGCCACATCAAACACATGACGAGTTTTCATGCAATCCGACTAATCGATTACTCGCCACATCAAACACATGACGAGTTTTCATGCAATCCGACTAATCGATTACTCGCCACATCAAACACATGACGAGTTTTCATGCAATCCGACGTAATCGATTTCTCGCCACATCAAACACATGACGAGTTTTCATGCAATCCGACTAATCGATTACTCGCCACATCAAACACATGACGAGTTTTCATGCAATCCGACTAATCGATTACTCGCCATAACAAACACATGACGAGTTTTCATGCAATCCGACTAATCGATTACTCGCCACATCAAACACATGACGAGTTTTCATGCAATCCGACTAATCGATTACTAGCCACATCAAACACATGACGAGTTTTCATGCAATCCGACGTGATCGATTACTCGCCACATCAAACACATGACGAGTTTTCATGCAATCAACGTAATCGATTACTCGCCACATCAAACACATGACGAGTTTTCATCAATCCGACTAATCGATTACTCGCCACATCAAACACATGACGAGTTTTCATGCAATCCGACGTAATCGATTACTAGCCACATCAAACACATGACGAGTTTTCATGCACTTCGCCTAATCGATTACTAGCCACATCAAAACACGTTATATATCTGTAATCTTGCTACTTTCAAATCAACACACTTTTTTATTCCAAAAATGATCGTTTCTATTTGTAGTAGGTTAATGATAAACGGTCCATTTTTAAACTACGTTTAAAAATTACTATATGTTTAATATATCCTTTGGTGGCGCTAGAGATTACGTGGATTTAAACTTCCTTGTGGTCATCCAACCACTCTAAAATCATCAAGAAAGGAATGATGCCGTCAGTAGAAGGTGACGAGTGTATGTCTGACATTTCAGAACAAAAGCTGCTGATCGACTTGTTGGACACTTCATTTTCAGACAAGGCTGATGAAATGCAGATCTCGTCGATTCATGCAAATGAGTCGTCGTTGTTTGAATCTCCAAAAAAAGGTATCCCACGTGAGATCTATGTTGCCGGTGACAGTGTTCTTATGATGGCAGTTGATTCTCCTTTGTCTCAAGTAAAGGAGGAATGCAAACGGTCGGACGGTTCCCCGTTCATTATTGATTTAACAAATACTGACAACGATGGTCCATCGATATCCATCGAGGATAGCGATGGAGTCACTGTTGCTGTGGTTGTCGAATCAAAATTGGCGAAAGTTGCTGCGGAAAAGTTGCGTACTTATATGTACACTCTTCCGCGTGTGAAAGCACACAAAGTTCATGACGACGACGTTAAAGAATACTTCCCGATCATGGACAAAACAGGAAAAATTACAGGAATGTGCTATTCAAGCAGATACGGTAAAATCTTTTCCCACAATGGTCGCGCTTGCATGAGGAAATTTGTTTGGGTTGACTTCATGGATCGACTTAACAGTGAAGAAGACCACTATCGTGTTGTAGACAAGTATGGATTCATGATTGGCATAAAAAGCATTCGCAAGCATGATCGGAATGATGGTTCTGTTTTGTCCGTGAGGTATCAGAAAAAAATTGTCGACTACTTTGAGTTGAAAAAACACGGTTAGGGCTACATAATTGTTAAGAAATGTTAATCGTTCTTAACAATTATGTCAGGAATTACGTTCCTACGCGTGCATAATGTATCATGATTCGTGTGCATCGTATGGTTCGTTTTCATCACGTGGCTGTGTGAGGTCCACAACGCCCCCTCCTTGTTTCCACGAAACATCGTCGTTTTCGTTGAAAACATATGTGTCTTGTGTATTTTTGGAAAGGTTGGCCAGGACGTTGCTTAAAGACACTAGTTCTCGTTGAGAAGTCAGGTCTTCCATACCCGATCGGTCTTCCGTTTGCGAATTAGTCCCTCCATCTTCGTTGTTTGTTTCAGGTAAAATTTTGTTTTCAGGCAGAATAAATTGGGGTCCTCTCTCCAACTGTGGAAGAACCTGGTTTTCCACTGGAACGTGAGGCATGAGTTTTTCACACCCCAGGGACTCTTCTGGATTTGGCGCGATTTCACACACATTAGGTGGTGAGTTCGACGAGGACACGTCTAAAGCTTTCTTTTTTCTTGGAGGCTTTTTCTTGGAAGTGGTGTTTGCAACTTTGGGGATAGTCATCTTTGCAACGACAGTTTCTCTATTCGTCCTTGCATGAGCAGCGAAGGCTTGTCGAATTTTTCTCATTTTTTTGTTCTCCCCTTCCAGGGCAATCCAGACTCCATCTTTGAAATCCATGAATTGGTAACCATCGCCATCCAATTTTTCCATGAACTTCCTCAACGCATTTGTTCTGTCCTCACTTAATGGGGGTAGGCTTTCGTATTGGGGAGAATATTCCTTCATTCTTCTTCGAAATTCCTTGTTTGCTAAACTACCCTTGTAATAAGGATTTCCCATTCCCAAAATCCAAGTTGGTGCAGGGGGGTCCTGGGCCACCAACGGCACTGCCTGTTCGTCGATATGTTCGACGGAATTTGTGTTAGTTTTTCTCTTACTGTCAACTTTTGTTGTGTTGGTTTCAACTCGTCTCAAATTATTGAATCGCCTCTTAAGCACCTGTATTGCAGGACCGATACACATTTCGGACCAAGGTCCACCTTCGCCGGAAGGTTGATGGACAAATTTGAAGCGTTCCCGCTTGAGTATCCAGTACATCTTGAAATAAGCAGTTTCACTTGTAGTACCTGCTTTGATGTGCTCCTCGTAAAGAACTTTGAGTTCAGCAGTGCGTTTCAAATATGACTTTGGGAAGTTCGAGTGATTGCTTTTTTTACATACGCGTACTTCCACAAAATCGGAGTCTTCGTTGGCGCAGCCACCATCTTCCTCATTAGGTTCCGGTTCCTCAAAGCACTTTCTTATGTGAGTGAGTACTTCCGACACGACCGTAGATGGATTTTGTAGATGTGAGAACTTGAAAACTTCCCATAATAGGATTTCTTTTTCCAATTCTGACTTCACTTCATCGTATCTTTCTTTGAAAATGGAGACAATACTGGAAACACCATCGAGCGGAATGGTGGGGTAGCTCATACCCAGATCTGTATGAGCTGAACCCTCGGCCGCTGTCAGTCCTGGTCTTCTTGCCACATTTGGAACGGACGCATCCAAAGTGATCACAGGTACTCTGGCGACGCTTGTAATGGAAGTCTCGTCTTCCCAGCAATTTTCTTCAGCACTTTCTGCTGTGTTGACATTATCATCTGGAGGAGAAGTAACTAGACCTTCTGGCACACTTGGCTGGATGGTTTCAATACGCCGCTTTTTTGTCGAAACAGTGCGACGCTTTGTTTTTTTGCTGCTTCTTGGGAGTCAAGCCATCCTCTTCTGACGTATCCTCAAATGTTGGTTTGCGCAAGCGCTTAGCAGCTTCTTTCTCGCCAGGTCCCCAACGTTTCTTATCTTTCCCTTTTTGTTTCGGAAGAGACGGTACCCAATTATTCAGAAAAGAAAGGTCAGGAATGATTTTGTCACCTGCCATCTCGTAAAGTTCCAATTGAGGATTTTTTTAATAGACGTCCGTCCCCCAATTTGCATACTTTGTATTCCTCGAATTCGACCACATCACTGCCCAGTTGATAACTTGCAATTCTGTCGACAAGTTGATACAAGTTGACCTGCATATGAAAGAAATAGGAATTCCAACCTTCTTCGGTATGGCCGCGTACGTTGTCAAAGCGCATCTCTTGCAAATTTGTTTTGGGATCGTTATGATTTGGTTTCATCAATGTGCAATACTCGAGCAGAAATGTGAATGAAGCCATGGCAGTATCGGCTGTTGTTGAGTACGGCATAGATAAGGCTGGATGACCTTGTGGCAGATCGAAAGTGCGGAACCGACCCTTCGCGATATCGTTCCTGTCCATATCGTGATCAAGAACATATCCAAAGTTGACTTTTTCATTTCGAAACAGTCTCTCAAAGTGTCTCATTGTCTGAAACCACGGAGCAACGGACTCATCAATCCATGTACAGTTCAAAGGAACTGTACTAGAGTTTTCGGAGTTGAATGGCATACATGATAGGCCAACTTGAGGAAAAAGGAGTACTGAAGTTGTCGGAGGGAATCGGTGCGTTCAAATTCGTTGTCGGGCACAGGAAGTGGTTCGAATTGTATGTACCCACAATCACTTTCTGTGCCATCGTTTGTGTCGTGCTTTTTATTACCAACTGCTATCTTTCCAGCATTGAAGGAAATGAAACAACCCCAAATGAAGTCAACTTCATCGCATGTTAGCATGGCGATGTACGGCTTCTCAAATAGATCAGTGTTTCCCAAAATAAACTTCATGACACATGAAGAGGCCTCCATAAACTTCTTGTGGTCTATATATGGATGAAAAATGTGGTTCAAACTTCCATCCGGTTGACCATTAGTCGACAACATCATTTCGCGGTGCAATAACGTCATTTGGCGGTATTGCTGAAACAGGTAAACCATGAGCCTGACTGCATCCATAACGGCAATAGGAATGAGGGTCATGTACTTGTTCCAAATGACCGCGTGCGGATCACGCTTCAGCCAAGAAATGGCAATCTGCAGAAAATCGGAGGTGCAACCCTCATTTTTCTTGGTGAAACATCGCGTTACCCAAGACATGTGGACGACGTCGCAGGCAGGAGAGGGTACATCATTGCCCGACGAGGTTGAGAACACGTGATGCTTCAGTTTCGAAGCTGAAGTTGATTCAAAGTCAGGTGCACAATGGTTGAGACTTTCCAGGCCCAACGTACCAGGCAAATATGAATATGTCGAAGGGGGAACCCATCCAATTTGGGTCCGTGAAAAATCGTGCTTTTACCTCCTTCAAATAAGGATTCCAGTTGTATTTGGACTCTTTTGCGATGCATTTTTTGTAAAGCCATTTCAATTCCTTTTCCGTCGAATCAAAGTAATTACTGAGCGGACTGCCTACCGCCTCATCTTTGAATGCTTCGACCAATTCGTCAGGAAATTTCTTCTTCGTCATATCCTTAAATCCAAGCTTTTTTTTGTAGTACCTCGCCGTTGGTTTATTCTCTGTTGGATTCACTTTCAGATACATCCAAATTCCATTTTTCTTTAGTCTGGACCGCATGATGACTGATACGAGGGGAAAACAACAAGGTGGCCATTCCTGTATTCTGAATGTACACCTCAGTTGCGACGTACAATATAACGCAAGAATCACCAGCGGCTGCAAAGGTGATTGCACTGATTGCGTTCGATTTGTCAGGGTTCAGAATGGCAATTGTTTCTCCCTTCGTTAATGCAGGCAACAACGCTTCACGATCGTGCACATTTTCAAATATGAAGTGATACAAGGAGTGCACAGGAAGGGATACATCAGGTGATGATCCAGTATCGTACACAACCCAATAATGACGAAGAAAATCTGGCAAATCAAAACTCGGGTGTATGAGTGGATGATATGGGAGGACGTCCTCAAATTTGCAAAACACTGTGTCATCCTCTCCCTGTAGGGGATGAATAAACTTGACTGATTTTGACATCAGTTACGAATGACAAGGGGAAAGAAAGAACAAAAGGGAGAAGGAGAGATCTGCAAGATTTTAATGACATCGAAAGTAAGAGATTGACTGTAGATTGTACACGAATGTAGTGGTGCTGCCATTGGTGACGTTTACAACTGTGGCGAGTTTTGGATGAGAAGTCGACGTCAACATCCAAATCTAACAAGCATTGTCAGCGGGGTATACGTAGATATGCGTAGGCGTGTACGTACGAAAAATCTAGTATCAATACACTGTGTGGAGCGCAGAAACTCACTCCTAACCTCACATTTGCATCGACATGAAATGACCATGCTGAGTTTTGCAAGTGGTGTTGGCGAATAAAAGACAACAAGGAAAGTAAGTTGATGCTTAGTACATTTGTGACAGGACACCGCTAGCTGTGGCATTCCTCGCGGTAGCAGAAGCGCCGAGATTGACAAGGAAACTATCCTGAGTCAAAGTACGGTTGATATCACGAGTTACAACATGGAAATGAAATGGGTGTGCAGTACAGTTGTTAACCAGGACACCGCTAGCTGTGACATTAGACGCGGTAGCAGAAGCTCCAACCTCAACTTGGAACCCATCATGATTCATAGTACGGTTGATAGCACGTGTTCCAACAAGGAAATGAACGTGATTAGTAGTACTGTTCTGAAAAAGGACCCTGCTACCAAGAGGAATGTCGCCGTAGCAGAAGATCCAACATCAAATTGGAAACCATCAAAAACGTAGTACAGTCGTCAAAATAAAAACCAGTGCTTCAAAAAATGAAATCATGGGAAAGAGAGGATATCAACACCTATACAAATCAAGCAAAGCACCATCGAGCAAAAAAGTGCGCGAGGCATACAATGAATCTTTAAAAATTGAAAACAAAAAAAACAAGAAGGCGGCAAGACGCGATTATAAAAAGCAAAACAAGATAGGAAAACTGACCCTTGTTAAGGCATCGCCAGTGCACTGCATTTGCCCATTACTTTTGAAAAGCGGAACGCCAATTTTCTTCAGCGGAACGAGAGATAAGGTAATGAAGAATCTGAAACAGCACCGGAACGCACATGTGCTATCAGCAATTGAAAATCTCAAGGTTGTTGATACAGTGCTCGGTGCAAGAATGGAATCAGAAGGTGGGGACACTGTGTTCACATTGATTCCACGGGAATATGCAATCGAAAAATTGACGCATGTGCATGAAACACTTCGATCACTATACGCATTGGATGGTTCGCAAACGAAAGCTGAAGTGAGAGGGAAGACGAGAGTGACTGTGGCGGAGGATGATGGAAAGTACATCACTGTGGGGTTAAAGCCAAATAGAGGTAGAAAAGGTATTTCGAATCGTGGCCAAAAAGTTGAGCAACGTTGACAAGAAAAAATTTGCAAGCTGATTAGTACATGTCAGGATGTTGCCAAAGGATACGTGCCGGCAAATGAACTACGAGGATTGCAATTTGCGAAGATGATGGCACAGTGGCCAAATCTGAAAGGAGTGTCATCGCAGCAAATATGGGGAAGTCTTGCTTGTGGCAAGAACTATTACTTGAACACACATTTGGACGAGGATTTTTTTTATTCCTTGACAACAATTGCTTCCGCGTGGGGACTACGACAGGATATCGATCGGTACAGCATGGAAGCTGAAGTGTGCAATTACTTCACCTTTGCTGAGGAAGGGATAGCTGTCGCGCTCAGGCCAGGGGACATGCTTCTTTTCAACCCATTGTATCAACACTGTCTTTCGTCGCGAACATCCAATTATGAAAACAAGGATGTGTTTTGCTTGTCGTTGTACCTAAAGACTGCAGTGGTGGGAGGTAATAACAACAGTGTGCAAAAGTAGTTGTCAACCAATCATTAGTTCAACTTATTTTTCGGTGAATATATTTGGCCTCAATGGCAGCCATAAACAGGCAGAGACTGAACAACAATGCCTGTCTACCGGGACGCAGGTGTCATAAATGCTGTCTCCTGTGAGGCCAAAAACTTGGAAAATGATGCTTCTGAGGTGTAAATTTGTTCAACGTAAGCCTGGAAGGTACCTGTCACTTTTGCTTTGAGGAAGGTATGCGACAGTAATCGTCGCAGTCTGCCCTTAACTGGGCAGCTGTTGCTTTCGTGCTTCGTGGAACCGGCAGCGCCTTTAAAAACCAACACTCGCAGCATGCTCGGTTGTTCAAATAATCTTTTAAAGGGACAAAGCTTGCGATCATGTGTACTCACACCACATGCGTAACACATTTTCCATTGGAAACAAACTTGTTGGTTCTCTGGCAAGGACTTGCTACCTGGTCCTCTCAGAGAGGTATTCCTCGACACGTGGGTTTCCACACACAAGACAGGCCGATGACAATTGGAGTAAGACGCGTCGCGAGGCACATTCATCCTTTCGGACTTGATGAATGCGGTTGGTTGCCTCGCTTTGGAGACTCATCAACGGAATGTTGCGACAAAAGTGGCAGGCTCCACAATTGTCTAACGTTTCTCTCCCAAACGAAGCCGACAAAATCTTGATCGCACAACCCCTCTGTCCTTGGGAGGTGTCAGATAACCAATCATGAACTCCACTCGATGTCATAACCGCTTTGAAGTTGCAATGGTCTTTTGAAGAAATAAAGTTCTCATTCAAAAGCCGAGTGTAGCGATGTTCATCATCCTTAGTTCGGTTATTGGACAATTTGTCGGGAACCGCGAATAACACTTGACCAAAAGAGGTTCGCATGTAGTTTCGCAATCGACCGAACGCTTGCACAATCTGCATGGAATCATACAGATATCCTACGCAAACCAAATATCTGCAGTATGGATTTTCATTGCCGACCAAGCCCATGGTTGTTGATATGAGGATGTCTAACTTTCCATTGCTCCATGCTTGGCGGTTTCTTTCACTTCCTTGTGAGTGGAATCAGAAGAAACAAACTTGCATTTATACCGGGTGGTGGAAAGCTGCTCGAATAAAGTCCTGCCATCCTTCTTCTCGGCAACAACAACGTGAGCAGCACAACGTGGACCTGATAGTCCTCCACCTGAGTCCATCTTTTTCTGGACGAATCGGGCAGCGAGGTTTACGTACAGAGACGAAACCGCTACCTTTATCTTAAATCCGCTTGGAAACTTTCCGACAACATGATTCCCAAGAATAACTTTGACATCACTCATGTCATCAGCGTTGGACAATCCTAGTTGCTTTGTGAATTTAGAAACTGCAAACGTAGGCATTGATCCACTCAACATGACAATGGGAATACCCAAACTTGGAAGTTTGGAATATACCTTGTACTTGTCTCGAAACATGTCTCGGAAAGGATGGTGTGCGCTTCGTCTATTACAATTTTGTCGACGACATCCAACCACGACTTGAAAACTTCCCCGAAGTAATGGAACAAGTTGTTTAAGGCATCAAGGTTTAAAAACAGTAAACTCGGAAGACGTTCTTTCGTGTAGAGTCCTTCCGGCAACACACCATCAGAAGTGATGTCTTGCCCGGTGAAAACACGCATGTTGGAATCGAGTCCAAGCTTCTTAAAGGCTGCTGAACATGTGGCGAACTGATATTCGGCCAGGAAGCGATACGGAGAAACATGGATGATGGTCTTCGTACTTTGGTTTGCGAGGACGCGAGCAATGGTTGGGATTATGTAGCATTCTGACTTCCCCTCACCAGGAGCTAGTAGAGCAACGCAATGCTGTGGCTTGGTGAAGGTCATACCATACCCAAACTCAACCAACTCTTTTTGTTGCAAGGAAAGGTAGTTGTGACCCTCTGGTGTTGAGGAAGTTGGATATCGGAGTTGCATTGCCGACCGCAGATTAGCCAAGGATAAAATATTCTGACATCTCGAGAATCCATATGATGTATCTCCTAAAGCAAAGTGATAGGCATTGAAGTGGGCCTCTTCTGAACCGACTCGTTCACTGGAATAGGTAGATGCATGAGTAAATGTTGAATGACCCATTTTGATGCTCCGATGGTGCTTGAGCACAAGTACTTGTGTTGCTCACCACCAGTAACAAAATTTGAGACGCAAGCCCAGAACTGACGAACCTGTGTCATGTCTGGTAATGACGACAAGTTGAAGAGATCCCGAATCACATGAGATGGTCCAAAATCTGATCGATTGACTCGCCTTGGAAAGATTAATGATTGAGAGTCTTCATCTGAGAAAAAGCTTCCATTGTTTTGGATCAGGGATCGAAACAACAAAAAAATATCGGGAGATAATTGGTGGAAGCTTGCGTTCAACTTGTTTACACTTTCGTCGTGAAGCATTGGTGAAACCTTTCAATGATGTAAGGGAATAGTAGATAGTATCATTGCTGTAAACGCAGTGAAACATTGATGGTTCAACCAATTCGGTCATTCGTGCCGAGCCACCACCAAATCCATGAAAAGACATCTCGAGTTGTGCAGTTAAATAATCCAGATGCTCAAGAGGCAAGCACAAACCTTGCTTCCAAACTGAGTGAATATCGACAAGAGCAAGGTCCCCCTGTGTCCTTGTCTACCCTTACCTTGACATTTGTTGCAAGGTCAACAATGGGTTCCCACCATAGCCCGTCTGCCAATTCAGTAATTGCATCCCGCATCAAGAACACTGTCCGAGGTACGATTCGAGACCATTCATCAAATAAGAAAGAATATTGATCAACCATAATGTTGCCAACCGTATCAAGTGTTGTCTTTCTCCTTTTAGGCATGCGACGATGCATTTCACGAATTTGACGAACCATCGGTGACAAAATGTGAATCACTGGTGATTCACGTACTGATTTGACAAGTGCAGGACCAAAAATTGTAAATGACTGGTTGGAAAATGAACAGATAACGGAGCAAACGGCAGCCTTCAGAACTGATGAGATCTTTGAGAAGACAGAGGACACTGTGTCACAAGAGATCATGTTGATTTCTGAACCATTGGTTGAGACTCGGAAAGCAAACATTAAACAGAACTCTGCAACGAAGGGAAGAGATGCCACCGATTGAGGGACTTCAAGCAACAAGTCCTTCAAAAAGTAGGGCACTGCAAAGGCATTGCTTGTGTCAAAGCCTCTCGATGCAAAGAGACCTCGTCTGTAAGAAAAGGATAAAAGCTTTTTCAACTCTGGAAGCAAACTCCGTGGATCGTGTTGCATTGTGTAGGTACAACGATGTGATATCTCTTCTATTTCACCACCTTCAAATGTTTGAAGTCCAGCTCGGAGATTGCCAGGAACCATCAATATATTTTTTTGCACGAACTTAAGGAGCCAATCCTCAGCATGCTTGTGGATTTGAACCAACAAGAACTCAGTTGATGAGCACGGTGATGAATGGATCGAAGAAAAGTCGGATTTTATCTTCTGGACAAATTGTTTGCCACCACCGCATCCATGAATAAGGGGTGTAAACATATGTGTGTACGTATGATCCTGTTTTTCCCGTTTTTGGAAGAATAGGAAAAAGCACAGCTCTTGCCTCACAATAATCAAATTGCTGTTTTGAATTGTGTGGTGATTCGTTGAAAAATGAAGTGACTTTAGCATGAGTCACATACCTGCCGCAGCAAAGCTTGATGAGATCAACTTTCTGTAGTTTTGAAGAATCACAACCCACAGTCTTGCAGTGTCGATTTGCATTTCCAATCTTTACAAAGGATTGACCACACACACAAGAAAATCCAGCATATGTTTTGCTGTCGCTCCGATACGGATCGATACTTCCCAAAGCCTTTGCATGAAGTAGTTCCTTTTTATATTCTTCAAGGAGAGAACGGACTGTCGAAAGCCTACTGTCCATACCATGTTTTTTCAGGTGAATTTGAATGGATCTCTCGTCTGACTGAATTGAAGCAGACCGAATACATTGTCGACAACCTAGACCAAACGGAGAGAATGTGAAAAGTTGCAAATGTGTCCCATCCGATGCGTTTCCCTTCTTGGTTGCAATCGACAGCATGGTACATTTTATTGTGATTGCCAAGGGATGAATGGTATGGAGTTTAAATTCATGGATACCAGAGTCTACAGAAGCAATCCGTAGCTCCCAATGCATATTTCCTTAAGTAATCAGTGGCTCTTGATGCAGAAAAATGGCTCCGATGCAAATTTGCCTAAGTAAAATGGCTCCTGATGTATCAAGTAAAAATATACATATTTGAGGAAAATTTATCTAGTTTGAACCCCGCCCCTTAGGGTTTTTACACTAGTAGGTACTCGTACTAGCAGAGTACTTGTACTAGTAGGTACTTGTACTAGTAGGTACTTGTACTAGTAGGTACTTGTACTAGTAGGTACTTGTACTAAGTAGGTACTTGTACTAGTAGGTACTTGTACTAGTAGGTACTTGCTAGTAGATTTGCTTGTACTAGTAGGTACTTGTACTAGTAGGTACTTGTACTAGTGGTACTTGTATGTAACACTTGTACTAGTATGTGCTTGTACTGTAGGTACTTGTACTAGTAGGTGCTTGTACTAGTGGTACTTGTACTAGTGGTACTTGTACTAGTATGTACTTGTACTAGTAGACCTTGTACTAGTAGTACTTGTACTAGTAGGTACTTGACTAGTGAGTACTTGTACTAGTAGGTACTTTTACTAGTGGGTACTTGTATGTGACAAATGCAGACAACAGTATGATGAATCAACTGTATTTCGTTTAAAAACTACAGTATTGTACGTTACAGCGGTATGACACTGTACGTATTTAGATTTACTGGATGTCATACTCCACTTTTTTGGTGGAAAAGTGGCTACGCAAGAAGTTATTACCAGAAAATAACACACGATGAGCTCTGTGCCTCCCTGTGTAGCTCCGAATGCACATTTCCTTAAATAAACAGGCAGCTCCGGAGGTTCAAAATTGGCTCCGGAGCTAAATTCTCTAAATAAAGTTGCTCCGGAGGCCTCAAGTAAAAATATGTATATACTTGAGGATTTTTTATCTACTTTGAACCCCTTTTCCTTAGGGAGTACGCCTGAAGTCGATCGGCACCCGGTGTTTTCGGAAGTGAACACACAAAAAAGTGCAGCGATAAGTCGTGAAAATCATAAAACGAATTATTGTAATGCTGATTGGAGTTTAAGTCAAGGGAGTCGAGCGCATAGATGGAATGGCACGAAACATCTAATAATGCGTTGGTGTTTTTAATGCCGTCTCCTGGGAGGTCAAGAACCGACAGAAAGATTCCCGGGAGGTGTAAATTTGTTCGATGTACGATTGAAAGGTTCCCTGCGATTTTGAGCGTACGAAATCGTGTGAAAGTAACCTGCGCAATCGGCCTTTCACGGGGCAGCTGCTGATCTCGTGCTTTGCGGAACCTCCTGCACCTTTCATAACCCAGCACTCGCAACAGGCTCGGATATTGATGTAATCCTTTTTAAAGGGGCAAAGCTTGCGATCATGTGTACCCACACCACACGCGTAGCACATTTTCCATTGAAAACAAACATGTTTATTTTCGGGCAAAGACTTACTTCCAGGTCCCTTGAGGAGAGGTATCCCTCGACATGGGGTCTCCACATACTGGACAGGCAAATGCGAGTTTCGAAAGTACGCGTTGTGAGGCGTTTTCGTTCTCCTTCGCCAATTGAATACGTCCGGTTGCTTCGGTTTGGAGAGTTGTCAGTGGAATGCTGCGGCAGAAGGGGCAGGCTCCACAAGTTTCGGTCGCTTCTCTTCCAAACATGGTTGACAAAATTTGCACTGCACAACCGCAATGACCTTGGGAAGCATTGGAAAGCCAATCGCGAACACCCGATGATGTCATGACAGCTGTGAAGTTGGCGTGATCTTGTGCTGATATGAATCCTTCGTTCAGGAGCCTTGTATACCTGAGATTGTCATCGATGATGCGGTGATTAGAAAGGTTGTCAGGTACGGCAAATAGCACTTGGCCGAAGTTCATTCGCATGCTGTTCCTCAAGCGACCTAAGAACTGGACGATCTGCATGGAGTCATACAGATAGCCAACACAAACCAAATATCTGCAGGAAGGATTTTCATTGCCGACCAATCCCATTGTGGTTGATATGAGGACATCCAACTGTCCTTTGCTCCATTCTGCGGCAATTTGATTGACTTCTTCTTGTGAGGAGTCGGAGGAAACAAATTTGCAGTTGAACCTAGGGAATAAGTGATCCAATAGGAAAGTCCCATCCTTGCTTCTTTCTGCAACAACAACGTGAACAGCAGCAAGTCCACTTCCAGATTCCAATTTTGTTTTGACAAAGTGAGCAGCAACATATGTATATCGCGAAGTAATTGACACTTTGATTTCGAACCCCTGTGGGAACCCACCGACAACATGACTCCCGAGGATAAGTTTGACATCACTGAGGTCGTGGGTTCTCGATAATCCAAGTTGCTTAGCAAATCTTTTAACGGCAAAAGTTGGAAGCGAGCCACTCATGACAACAATGGGAATACCCAGACTTGGGAGTTCTGAATAAACCCTATATTTGTCGCGAAAGCTCATTTCAGAAAGTATGGTGTGGACTTCGTCGATTACAATTTTATCAACGACATCCACCCAAGACTTGAATACTTCGGAGAAGTACTTGAACAAATTGTTAACGGCATCCAGGTTCAAGAAAAGTAAGCTTGGAAGGCTATCTTTCTCCCGAAGTTCTTCTGGTAGTGCACCATCAGAGGTGATGTCTCCACCAGAAAAAACACAGATGGTGGACTGTAGGGAAAGCATCTCGAACGCCGCGGATGCCATTGCAAACTGATACCCAGCCAAGAATCGAAATGGTGAAATGTGGATGATTGTCTTTGATTTATGGTTGGCGAGGTTGCGAGCGATAGTTGGAATTATATAGGTCTCCGACTTTCCCTCGCCTGGAGCGAGTAGAGCTATGCAATGCTGTGGCTTGTTGTTGAACTCGGCACTGTACCCAAACTCAACCAACTCTTTTTGCTGCACAGACAAATAGTGGCCGTGACCATTGCTTGGACTTACCAAACTTGGATACCGAAGTCGCATTGCATTGCGAAGGTCTGCCAAGGAAAGTCTTTCGGTGAATTTGGATATTTGATACGAGGTGTCACCAATTGCAAAATGATAGGAGTTGAAGTGTGCCTCTTCTGAACCGACTTGCTGGCTGGAGTAGGCAAAGGAATGAGTTGATGAAGAATGACCCATTTTGGAAGCTCCCATGGAATTCGACGACAAAAAGTGGTTGGGCTTGTCGTGACCACCGGTCACGAAGTTAGAAAGACCAGCCCAAAAGTGTCGAACTTGTGTCATGTTTGGAATTGACGATAGCGAAAAGAGATCTCGGATGATGTGTGACGGTCGGATGGCAGAAGGATTTGCCCTTGTAGGGAACATGAGATTGTTAATGTTGCTGTTGCTGGTGAACATACTTGCTTTTGTTTGGATCAGAGATCGAAACAATAGGAAGTATCTGGAGATAACGGGTGGTAGCTTGCGTTCGATTTCCTTACTAGTGCGTCGTGATGAGCTGTTGAAACCTTTCAAGGAAGACAGTGTGTAATACACCGTACTGTTTGTGAAGAGGCAGTTGAACATTGTAGGTTCACGAAGCTCGTTCAACCGAGCAGAGCCCCCGCCGAAACCGTGGAAAGACATTTTTAAAAGTGCCATGAAATGGTCAAAATGATCCATTGGAAAAAGAGAACCTTGTTTCCACACGGGGCTCACATCTGCTAGAAAAAGGTCACCCGTGTCACGATCCGCGTGAACATTTATATCAGTAAGAACATCAACCACAGGCTCCCACCAGATCCCATCTGCCAAATTTGAAACCGCAACCTTCATCAAGAGCACAGTCTTAGGAATAATTTTGGACCAGTCGTCAAAAAGAAACAAAAACTGATCTACCACAATGTTTCCAGTTTCATCGAGTGTTGTTTTCCTCCGTTTGGGTAGTCGACGGTGCATTTCGCGAATTTGACGGAGCATCGGTGACAGACTATGGAGAACGTGAGATTTTCGTACTGCTGTGATAAGTGCGGGACCGTGTATCGTGAAAGTGTCTTCTGAGAATGAGCATATAACTGAACAAATTGCAGCTTTCAAGACTGATGCTACCTTTGCAATAACAGAGGAAACAGTGTCGCATGAGATCATTTTGATTTTGGAACCTGCCTTTTGAACACGGAATCCTGACATCAAGCAGAACTCAACGGCTAGGGGATGATATTGGACTGACAATGGGATTTCAAGCATCAGATCCTTCAAAAAGTATGGGATTGAAAATGCATCTTGGTGGTTCAAAGGTTTGGCGACGAAAAGGCCTCGTCGGTATGCAAAAGATAAGAGCTTCTTGAGTTCAATAAATAAAGTTGATGGATCATGTTGCATCGCGTAAGTGCAGCGTTGTGACACATCATCGACTTCTCCACCTTCAAATGTTTGTAATCCTGCACGGAGATTGCCTGGGACCATCATGATGTTCATTTGGGCAAAGTTCAGGAGCCAAATTTCGGCAAGCTCGTGGATCTTTATCAACATAGACTCATTGAGTGAATCTGGTGGGGAATGGATGGCTGTAAAGTTGTTTTCAATTTTCATTGCAAAATGCATTGCGCCACCGCATTGGGTTATAAGAGGGGTGTACATATGAGTGTATGTATGATCATGTTTCTCTCTCTGCAGAAGAAAGGGTTGTAGAACACCTCTCGCTTCACAATAATCAAACTGCTGTGTGATGCGAGCTGGTCTCTCCTCGAAAAACAAGCAAACTTGAGTTTCTGATATGTAGCGACCACAGCAGAGTTTGATGAGTTCAACTTTCTGCAGCTGCAACTCATTGCAACCCATATTTTTGCAATGTCGAAGAGCATTATCTTTCCTCGGAAAGACGGAACCGCAAGTGCAGGAATATCCTGTATAAGTTTTTTTGTCACTACGGTACGGCTCTATGGTGCAGGATTCCTTCGCAACGAGTACTCTTTTAGTAAATTCGTTCAACACGGAACGGACTGTAGACATTCTACTGTCCATGTGATGTTTTTTAAGGTGATCGCGGATGGATCTCTCTTCCATGTTAATCTTGTTGTGAGCATTGCATTGACGGCAGCAAAGGCCGAATGGTGAGAAAGTGAAAAGTTCTCGAATAGGATCAAGGGGGTTGATCTCGGTGCTTTGCACCGGAAGACGGACGGAAACAACAGGACTGATACTTCCGTTAACCATTTGTGTTGGAGGAGTGCTTGATGATGGCATGATGGGAATGATGAGTTTGTTATGGATGAGCCGTGTTGTTTGTGTGCCTGTGAAATAAAGTCAGTCGGGGGCCGCGCCAATTTCGATAGTACCGAATTCTACGTGGATCGATCGTAACTCCCGACGTACAAAATCGAGCGTCCAACGTAGGAATCATTACTGGGGGATCCCTCTCGACGTACAAAAATGTCCCTCCCGACGTACAAAAATCACTCACGACGTATCTAATAAAAGTATCCATACCTTATGATATTTTATTGACATAAAAGCCGGCCCCCTTAGGTTGGTGGCCACCACGTGTCACAAAGTTAGATACACCAGCCCAAAAGTGCCGTACTTGTGTCATGTTCGGAATCGCCGATAAGGAAAAAATGTCTCGGATGATATGTGATGGTTGAATGACGGAACGATCAATCCTTGTCGGGAATATGAGATTCTGATTGTTGTCACTGGTGTTGCTGCATAATATACTGCTTGCTTTCGTTTGGATCAGAGATCGAAACAACAAAAAGTATCTGGAGATAACTGGGGGTAGCTTGCGCTCAAATTCCTTGCAAGTGCGTCGTGATGCGCTATTGAACCCTTTCAATGAAGAAAGTGTGTAATAGACCGTACCGTTTGTGTAGAGACAGTGGAACATTGTCGGATCACGGAGCTCATTCAACCTTGCGGAACCACCACCAAAACCGTGGAAAGACATTTCTAAAAGTGTCGTAAAGTGGTCAAAACAATCCAGAGAAAAAAGGGAACCTTGTTTCCACACGGGACTCACATCCGCAAGAAAGAGGTCACCTGTGTCACAATCAACGTGGACCTTTATATTGCTCAGAACATTGACTACCGGTTCCCACCAAGTTCCCTCTGCTAATTTTGAAATTGCCACCCTCATCAAATACACTGTCTTTGGTACAATTTGCGACCAAACATCAAACAGAAAAGAAAACTGATCATCGACGATGTTCCCCTTTTCATCGAGTGTCGTCTTCCTCCTTTTGGGGAGTCTGCGGTGCATTTCACGAATTTGACGGAGGATTGGTGACAGAGAATGGATGACATGCGATTTTCGTACTGTGGTGTTGAGAGCGGGACCATGTAACGTGAAAGCGTCTTCTGAAAACGAACATATAGCGGAACAAATACCAGCTTTCAAAATGGATGTTACCTTTGCAATGAGCGAGGAAACAGTGTCACACGAGATCATTTTGATTTTGGAATCCTCTTTTTGGTCACGGAATCCCGACATTAAACAGAATTCAACTGCCAATGGATGATGTTGCACTGAAGGTGGTATTTCGAGCATCAAATCCTTCAGAAAGTATGCAATTGAAAATCCGTCTTGGTGATTGAATTGCTTGTTGGCAAACAGACCTCGTCGGAATGAATATGATAAAAGCTTTTTGAGTTCAAATAGTAAAGTAGATGGATCGTGTTGCATGGCATATGTGCATTGTTGTGACACATCTTCAATTTCACCACCTTCAAATGTTTGCAAAGCAGCACGAAGATCACCAGGCACCATTTTGATATTCTTCTGAGCATAGTTCAGAAGCCAGACTTCAACAAGCTGATGAAGTTTAACCACTGGAATACTGAAACCATGGATGTTGAGAACAGTGGTAGGCACTTGCACAACAGATCTTCAAACAAAATGAGGCAAACAGTGGACATGAAAGCAGCACTGACATCGGTGTTTGGAGTGCACAGCTCCAAATTTGGTGTACGAAAACATTCTAACAATACCATGTTTTACATACGTGATGTTGTCTCCGCATGGGGAGTGATTCTCCTCCGGACGTGATAATTCCTAAGTAAAATATCCCTCCGGACGTCAAAATTCCCCCTCCGGACGTAAATTCACCACTCCGGACGTATCAAGTAAAAGCATCTATACTTGAGGATTTTTTATCCAGTTCGAACCCCTTTTCCTTAGGGTCAATATTGCCCGTTGCCTTGATAACGTTAACTCGTTTTCTAAATCCGAGCAATAAAGAACGCACTGTAGACATTCTACTGTCCATGCAATGCTTTTTCAGATGATCTCTGTTACATCTTTCATCAAATTTAATCTGCACCTGCTTCTCGCACTGACGGCAGCTAAGACCAAAAGGAGAGAATGTAAAAAGATCTTGAACACACTGAAGTGGAAAAACTGCGGGAGGAAGATCTTCAAGAGTGGCACCAACACCATCAGGTCTGAGGGTGATGGGCCTTGCCTTTTGTTGAGCTTTGCATGGAAGCATGACAATGGTGATTTATTGTTAGTGGTGAAAGGTGATGTTGCTTGTGCGTTGATTATTCAAATAAAACAAATCTGGAAAACTGGCGCGTGATTTTCAGTACTGAATCCTACGGAGTTGATCCGTAACTCCCGAAGTACAATTTTGAATTTCCGTCGTAGGAATCATTACTAACAAATCCGCCTTCTTATTAAAGCAAACTACGAGGATCAGGCAGACAGCACATTCTGATGTTACAACAACAATTGCGATTGCTAACTCAACCATTAAATGCTACGAGCTACTAGTAGCAATTTGTTCGATACAGGCATCTCTCAATCGGTGGTGTTCGGTCCGATCATACAAGCACTGCCCTCGCCTCTGAGCATACTGCAATCGAAGCGAATCAAGTACTGCCTTCTGTTGATTCGTAAGCTCTTCTCGTTCAGTGTTAGTCGTTTCATAAAGGCGGCGGTGTAAATCAATCTCCGCAATCCTACGATCGACATCTTGTTGCTCTTGTTCGTTGTTGCAATCTTGTTGTGCTTTGTCGTTTTCCGCATCTAAATTTGCAAAAGCTTAGAATGACTCACATTCGGTCTCATCGTTGTCAATCCTTTGTGCCACCATCATGTTGTGGAGTATAATGGCGGTGTTCACAAGAGCACCAATGTCACCAACATACCAGAGCTCGATCTTTCTTACAAGGACCTGAAACTTACGCTGCAAAACCCCAAATGCTCGCTCAATATCCTTTCTTGTAGCTTCTTGCCACTTTGCAAATACAATTGATTTTCGATTCACAGGCTCTTCAATTGTTTTGACGAACCTTGACAGCTCGGGATAAATCCCATCAACTGCAAGCCAAAGGCGTTGGAATACTTTATCACCGATGGCATACTCGAAATCAACATTTGCAGCAAATGAACCATCAAGAAAGGCTTTCAAGAGACAACTCCGATTCCAGATGTTGATGTCGTTAAGTGATCCCGGCCACCCAAAGGAGTGGTGCCAAAACCACAAGTTGTGATCGGCGAATGCTTCGAGTACAATGGTTGGCTTACCTGCCTTTCCGGTCTGAGATCCTTGCCAGGCCACGGGGCAATTCTTCCAAAATACGTGCATACAATCCAGACTTCCAATCATTCCTGCGACGCCATGATTTTCTTCATGAATGGCACAGACTCTCCTTGCATCTGCACGCGTCATGACTCTCGCAAAAACACTTCGTAATGATTCATCTGTTGAAATGATACGACAGAACTTCAGAAGGCAAAGGCGTGCCGTTGTGACACTCATTTGAAAGTAATCTTGGAATGCACTTGGCGAGCAACCAAAGCCAATTAGCTTCAAAGCCATCAGGACCTTCACAAGTGGTCCAATATTGAACCTTCCACTAACGTCGCGTTGGGCAGTAAAGAATGGATCGGTTCGAGCACAGATGTCAAACAGCTGTTGCACGATTGACTTGCTTACCCTGTAGATTCGTTCAAATTGTCTGTCATTAAAGATAGGAGTTGGTGCAAAGTAGTCCTCGTATACAGCCTGTTCCGCACGTTCATGTCTGAAATGAGACCTCCTCCGACGCTTCCTCCTATCGCCTCCTCCCTCCATTTCTTGATTGTCCAGTTGTCGTCGAACTTGAAGGGCCATTTCGGCCACCGAAACAAGAGATTCTTCAATAGCACTGATGTTCCTCTTCTTCTTCCTCTCCTGTTGTTGCAAAAAGTATTCATACAGAACAGGAAGGAGTGTAGATGTGATCAATAAGAACAGAAGAGCCGCCTTCTCAGAAGAGCCATACATGAGTGATTTTTGGTGGGAAGATCACAAAAATAATAACATTTGAGTTGCGATACAAGATTGCCTTAAATCTTGCAACTCAAAAATTTCGGAACGAGTCAGCCGGCTGAGGAGGCAGGAAGCATACAGTTTGAACCGTTATGAAGAACATCAATTTTTCGTCATGATTGCGTCATTTGACTAAAAAATGCTGTCTGCCTTAAACCATGCTCTGACAAACCTCCGGACGTGCAACGAAGCCCTCCCGACCTATCTAATAAAAACATACATACTCGAGGAAATATTATCTATATTTACGCCCGCCCCCTTAGGGAAGGAACGATGATCTCGACATGGCTGGTGCTTCCATGCTTGTATGGCGTATCATTACTCATACTGTCGTATGTACTACGAGGATGTGATTGGTTACTTGAGTACTCGACTACTCGACTACTCCGAGCACGAAGCACAGCAGGGGGGATCAGCACGGCCTTTCGGATGAGATTGGTTGGCATTGCCACAAGAGGATCTGGTTCCTGCCTGTTCAAGGATGAACATGGAATATGCGCACACGAGCCGTCTTTCAAACTCGCGATCACTCGATTGCCGTAAACTTTGACTGTATTCTCCCTGCGTCATTCAAAGCCTCTCGTCAGGACGTGTGACCATGCGCGGGATTGACAAGGAGCGTGGTACGCAACGCATTTGCCCTTGTCTTCTGGTTATGGACTTGTCAACTGTGACAGCAGGCTACCGACGGGCAGCGCCCCAAACAGGACACTGGAGCGCCAGCTGATTGGTTTAGATGCTGAGGACCACGAGCGATGGCTGCTTCACGACCAAGGACCTGTGTGACGGTTGACGGTACCGCCGAATGTGTCCAAGGCTCATTATAGGTACTAGTTACTCTCCAACCTACGCAAGAGGGTGTTGAGGGAACCATGGATAGTCCAAGGGTCAGAGTATCCAAGCATCCAACGCGACAAGAGCAGACGCTACAACGACAAGATAATGCACAATGCACCGCAACGACAATGGCGCATACGCAGGTTTTACAGACAGAGAAAAGACGAAGATTTGCTGTCTTGATGTGGACAACGTTCCTCATTTGAGTCACAACTCCAAAGCATATCAATCAAGGAGGATGACAAGAGCTACAAGACAATGCTCAACTTTTTGAAAAATCGCCTGGTCTGCCTCAATACCAAGTTGAATTGCATCACATCGTCCCGGCACAAGGATTCGAATGTCCCGCGGGCGGAGCCACTCCCCTCAAAGGCCCTTGCCATTTTGGACATAGACTATCGCTCTCGTCTCTGATGTTCTACTATCAGCTACTCCCAGCGACCAGGTATCTCCTGTTCACCCGAAAACGCAGCTTGATGTGGCGAGGAATGTTACCATGGTAATGATCACCAATTGAGTCATTCAATAGGTCGTTTGTTGAATTGCAAGAGCAATTCGTACCCATGATTGCGTGGTTTGCCTTGACTCAATACCGCGGTGGCTTGCATCAAATCTTGCCGGCCTTTGGATTCCAGTGACCTGCGAGCAGTGCCACTCATGGCAAAGGCCCTCCAACAATGTGGACCAAGACCGCAATCTACCAGCAGTCGTTCGCACGGCCACGCTGGACGGCGTCGTTGTCTGGTACGACGCGTGGTTGTAGCACTTGGATGCCTGAGAGTTGCGAACAGAACGCATACAGCCGTGGCACTCTTGCAGGGGATGCGCTCGGCGACAAATGTGCTGGGGACGGAAAACAGAAACCATTCGTGCGCTGTGAATCGAATTTGTATCTCAGATCGTTGGTGCAAGCTGCCTCTCCCTGCGGCGACCAAGAACCAAAGGCGTACAGTGCTGCCGAGATTGGAAGGCACGTTTGGTGCATCCCCACGTTGGACCGTCGATCATTCAAAACGGAGCTGCCACAGCTGGCATTCGACATGTCGGAAACGATCATGGATCTGGTTTCTCAACAAAGCATCCAATCACTGTCGCCTGTTATGGTTTTCGCATACACGGTATTGATTGGATTGCCATTACCGGATACCACAGCGAGACGATGGAAAGCAACGGGTTGTTGGTAGGTTTGGATGGTTGATTGTAATGCTTTGATTGTGTGGAGCCCCAAAGTCAAATCATATTACTGGAGGCACTGTGCACGCTGATGGTACGAGACACAACCGAGAAGAAGGCTGGTATGAGTTCAATGCGCTTGTAACTGGCGTGGTAAAGCGGTGTCGGATATTTGGACGGGTCTTGCTGTTCGAGATCCAGTGGCTTTCTACCTGAGCATCAGAAACTAGCACTTGGCACCAACCAGCGTAAATGACGGAAACGAACTTGATGCGGTGTGCCTACGTCAATGGAGTTTATCCATGGGCTCTGCACTTACCGATTGGGCTGACGGTCCACGCAAGCTCAAGACATCCACCTCTACCCAAGGATGGTTTTGTCCCTCGTCCATATTGCTAACTCACTGTAATTAGTCCGGAAACTCGGTTTCCGAGTATGACTGGTTCTCCATGTATGCCAACACCTTGGAGGGAGTTACGGGACGATGCCCACGCAATCTCATGGTTCGCCCTTTCAGATAGCACACGATGAAATGCTTGATGGCATGCGACAGAACGTCGTCCCCCTCTAAGACGACGAGGGTGGTAGCGCCAAGCACCAACTCATCACGGCAGCAAAGCAAGAGCGATGGACTATATGCACCCACTGGCTATGGTACCAGGTAACTCCAGTGTGAAAACCTCAATGACAAAAAGCACGAAACCAGTGCCTATTCGTCCATCGTCGTCGAACAAACCAAAGTAGAGAGAATTGGTTGCTGGCGCTGACTGTTCATGTAACCATCGAACCAAAAGGCAAGTGTTCAACGAGTAGGTGAGGTGAGTCGTTGGGGGACAAGGTCCATTCGCAAAATGTTTTGCTCCGGTGCAATGGTAGCAGACAATGGGGAAGCCCAATAATGAACGTTATAAGGTATCCCTCACAGGGCAGTATCTAACCGTGCGAGTCCTGTAGTTAATATTGCAATTACCGCGACAGCTCGTGCAGCCAATAGAAGTGGGGTTATAATTTGAAGAGACTCTTGATCATCAATCACTTGGGCCATTCTCAATGATAAGCGTATTCGCGTTGTTGATGCAGATTCCACACAAAGTGCCATTCCGTATCCATCTTCGTCCCCATGAAAAGTAACATCGTGAACAACTCATCTCAAAACTGCTTCCTTTTTATTCCACATCGCATCCTATACTGCGCATCATGTTCCCCCAGGTAACTAGTAATTTCGACAAGTTGACAATTTCGAGAAATATCAAGAGCTGTCGAGCCTGCTTTATTTCTTTGATTCGCATCGACCTTGTCGCATTTCAACAACTCGCGAACAACGTCCACCTCAGCCCTCAGGCACGCCCAGATAAGGGCTGTGTTTCCTTGTGCTCCGTTGACATTCGGATCCACCCCGTCGCGTGTCAACAACTCGAAAACTACGTCCCAACAGCCTCTGTGGCTCGCCCAATAAAATGCAGTACGGCCTTTATAATCCTTGGCATTTACATTGACTGTGCTGTGCTGGAGTAACGCCAGTACGACGTCCAAGCGTCCCCGTGTACTCGCCTTCATGAGAGCTGTTGCACCATCATCATCCTTGGCATTCACATCCACCGTGTTGTGCTGGAGCAACGCGAGGACAACTTCCATATGGCCTCGCAGACACGCATCCATGAGAGCTGTTGCGCCATCATCATCCTTGGCATTCACATCCACCGTGCTGTGCTGGAGCAACACGAGGACGACGTCCAAATCGCCCCCACAGCACGCCCAGTGTAGGGCTGACTGACCTTCACTATCCTTGGCATTTACATCGACATCGTCTTGTTTCAAGATTTCAAGGGCGACATCTGCATCGCAATTGCGGCTGGCCCAGATAAGGGCTGTGTAGCCAAAATAATCATCCTTGGCATTCACATCAACATGGTCTCGTTTCAAGATTTCAAGGGCGACATCAGAAAGGCCCTCGCGGCACGCATGGATAAGGGCTGTGTGGCAATAAACATCCTTGGCATTCACATCGAAATTGTTTCGTCTCAAGATTTCAAGGGCCACATCTGAAAGGTTGTTCTCGCACGCACAGTAGAGGGCTGTTTGACCATCCCTATCCTTGGCATTCACATCGACATAGTCTCGTTTCAATATTTCATGGGCGACATCTGAAAGGCTCTCGCTGCAGCACGCCCAGTGTAGGGCTGTGTCGCCTTCACTATTCTGAGCATTCACATCGACATTGCCTTGTTTCAAGATTTCAAGGGCGACATCTGCATGGCGATTGTAGCACGCCAAGTATAGTGCTGTCTCGCCATTACTTTTCTGAGCATTCACATTGGCTCCCGCTCGTAACAGGTCACGAACCTTGCTGAGGTTGCCATCCTTAGCATTGTTGATCAAATCAGAGTCCTTCTTACTCAACGGCATCCTTCTTCGTCGAAAAGAGAAAACTTATGCATTCAACGAGGGGTGGGTTGTGCATAAATGCATACAAGTAGTATAATAGGCTCTGCAAAAGTCGAAGTGCCAGCAGATACCCAGCACCAACCCAGAACCCAGGCAAAGCATCATTAAAAAGATGCGCGCGGGAGTTGTCCAGGA
The DNA here is from genome assembly GCA_022925895.1 of Fragilaria crotonensis. Taxonomy (NCBI): domain Eukaryota; phylum Bacillariophyta; class Fragilariophyceae; order Fragilariales; family Fragilariaceae; genus Fragilaria; species Fragilaria crotonensis. Next base: position 69,215 of record JAKSYS010000173.1, on the reverse strand, counting down.
AGGTCCGGCTGCACCGTCGGAATCGTGGAAAAATCAGAGAACACGTGACACATCATAGTAAGAGTATCGTTCCCACGCTGTGTCGTTTTCAACAGAAAAAAGCAAGGCCGGCGCGCTTATCATGTGGATCCTATTCAGTGAAATTCCACTTACCGTAAGTGAATTCCACTTACGGTAAGTGAAATTCCACTTACGGTAAGTGAAATTTCACTTTCCGTAAGTGGAATTCCACTTACGGTAAGTGGAATTTCACTTACTCACAATCCGAAAGAGACACGTGTCGCCTACGCAGATCAGTATGAAGACATTTCTTGTAAGTGGAATTCCACTTAGCATAAGAATACCTTGCCGGCTCGTTTGGATCAACCGTTCCAGCTACAAATATCGCAACAGACGTTTTGGGAAGCCAGCGTTCGTGGAAATTACTCCGGTAACGCAGCTTAACGGCTAGAACTTGTTTTGGCCGGACCTTCCAGGAGATCCACGTCTTGATTCTGGACACTGATGATGGCTGCTCCTTTCAGTTATACACTTATATGTATATACAGTACATATGAATGTAGTACATCGCGTACAACATGCGGCATGCAAGGCCACGTGTAGACGGCCAGCGTCCACTATAGTCCCTTGTTGCGAGCAAAATTATCTGTTACGGTTTAAATGAATATAGATATATGCAAATGAATTTCCTTACCTGTGTGTATTAGGCGGGCAATCTGCGAACACCAGTACAAACAGTACAGGTACTGCGAGTACAAGAACTCATCACGGAATGAGGGCACAAGAGCGGTCTTTCAAAACTCGTCGATTGTCGGAACACCGAGTACAGTATACATAGTCTGGATGGGCAAATAGTCTGGATTCCAAAATACTGTGGTCCAGACTAATATATGTTTGAAACTTATCTTTGCCAAAAGGGCATCAGGAAAATTCGGATTCTTTCATGTGGCTTCTGGATCGCTGATAAGACGAATCGTAGATGTGTTTCCTGATCCCTCTGGTATTTGTGCGCCAATATTTGCAAATTGGCCTACTATCCAGACTAATTTATGTTTGGGGTCAAAAAATGGCATGTTGCACAATAGTCTGCACCAGACTAAATACTGTACTCGGTGAAGTGATGACGACAAATAGGGACCCCTACGGCGGAGCTCTGTACCCGATGAAGAGGTTGCGTATCTAATGGTACCACCCAATGCTGAAAAAGACACACCTGATGCAAGTTTTCCCCTATTAAATTCCCACCCAATGTATCAAGTAAAAAATACATCCCCGAAGTTATTTTATATAGAAATCCGACCGCCCCTTTAGGTGCACAACAAATGCCACGTTCGCGTGGCCGTAGGAACTACTACCCTGGCCATCCAAAGGGTCTGTCACTTCTGTTGAAGTGTGTTCCCCTTGGTTTTTGGGGGAGTGTTCGTCGTGGCTTCAAGGCTGCGATGGATTCACGTCCAAAGATGCCTGATGATCTATGTATTTGTGGGACTCCACTGCGGTGGATTCAGGATTCTTTAAGAGAAAAACAGTATCACGTCACACAACTTTGTTCCCTTGATGAACTCTACTGTAGACCTGGTGTACATGACCATGTTTCGGAATTCTTCTTGCTAGATGTTATTCTTCATCGCGCGCGACCACAACTGGGAGAGGGTGTGGCTCCTCTGGCGAACGAGATCCTGACGCTGTCGCTAATGCGTGCGTCTACACTGACAGCGATGACGAGGATGGGAAGGATTACGAGTACTGTGCGGTGCTTGCTTTCCTTCCCGGTGCTGGCACCTTGTATAGCCACCGCGAGCGACGCAAGGCTGAGACGGGTTTGCAGAATTCGTTTGTACAGCTGGACATGAGCTGGCTTTGACTCTCTCGGGCAACAAGTGAATCATCAGATACTGGAACGGACCGATTGGCCTTTGGTCTGGGTGGATACGTGAGAAAACTTGCCTCCGATGCCTCTGCAGATGGTGGATTTGCATCCGCTTGGAAAATATCCCGGAGTTATCATCACGAAAAATTGAGTCGCCAGGTGTATTGGGCAAGTCAGTGCTCCGATGCTGACGGTCCTCGAATGCCACCTGATGTCATCGGTGGCATTGATATTGTTGCGTGGCATCCAGCAGATTGTGGGCAAGCTTTCAATGACTGCTTGGCAAGGTCAAGCTCTGGCAGAATTGGGGGGAGACACTATGCTCCTGGCTGCCATCACTTCCGCCTGCCCAGCAATTGTCTTGTGATTGATGGGGCTGATAATGCTGTGGTTGACATTGTTGTGGATATTGCACCAATTGGCAATTGCACATCTCGGAAGTCGATCATCATGGTTCGCCAGATCTTATCGCCAACTCTGGATCCATTGTGTAAGGGTGAAGCAGGGCGACCACTCATGGTTGAGGACTTGCGTTTCATCACGTTACACAACTCTTTGTTGAGGACGCGTATTCCTGTTGGCTCGGCTAGGGCCAGTCGCGGTGATCTTGGAAACATGCATCCGATTGGGACTCGCATCCTTCTTGACGGAGTGACAACGGCAGAGTTCGCTGCAAACTCGAAAGTTCCCCAGCGAATGTTGCGGAAGTTTGTTGAGTCGTTGGCTAAGATTGGTGCAAACTGCTTCTTTCCGGAAGTTCTTGCCGTGATGCAAGATGGCTGCTGAAGGCGACACCGGTCTCCACCCCGTAACACCAATGGCTGACAAGGGAAGTGAAGATCGTGTGGCGTATTCCATTGACATGTCCGTGGACCTTGGAAACGCCTCCCACTTCGATGTGGGTGACTCCTCACAGGGCTTCTCAGTTTGGACTGAAGAAGTCCCTGGCAAGGCGGCGAACTGGTTTTTTGTGATGCCAAATCTATTCGGGAACAATAACGGTGCGCCATTCAATGGCGTTGCTGTCAAGAAGCTATACCATGGAACAGCCATCAGTTGGGATGGCCGAGTCATACGTCACTGTACGTCACTGACTTGTCCTGACGAAACTGGCAAGCCATATGGGGGTGGCGACCATCCCACACTGAACCATGTGTATGGTACATTCTCCGCCGCTAAAGAGCGGATTGTAAATGCAGGACGATGCAGGGCAGCTGCGGCTGCGGCTGCTGGATGTCCTGTCACAGCATCCGGTGACAAAATCATTGCACCGCACGTGGGCGTGGATGTTGTTGGAGCCGCTGGAGTTAACGGTGATGACAACAGCAATGATGGGATAAAGTGCTTCCACCTTACGTCCCCAAAATTGAGGATGCGGACCCTGACGGGCATCCACCGCCCAAAGATGGCTCGGAGGAACACTGGTTGTGTTTTTACGCGCAGAAGAAGGGTTGGGATAAGGTACACCAACCTGATGAAGCAGTGACTGCTGATGACGACTCATCCCTATTCTCTCGCGATATTGATGATGAATATTCTGACTCCGTGGCGATGGATAACTTTGATGGAGAGGGACATGTCAGTCTCAAGAATGAAGACCTTCATCCTTGGGTGATGTTGTTAGGAGACAGTTCACAAGGGACACCAACTGAATCTATAACGGCAGCCATGCTGATGCAGGGCAACTACACGGTAGGTTGAGGTACTAATTGATACATACTATACTAGTTGAAGAATGCGGATCACCACACAGATTTGTAAAACAGAGATGCCCACTCCTCCTTATCCTTCACGACAAAAACTGTGTCCGTAAGCTCGCAACCATCGACAAGTACATAACACGAAGAAACAAGTGCAGTGCTGGAAACAATGTAGAATTTTTGGTCAAAGGTCCACTCAGTGAACAATAGGGACTCGCGACCAGTGGGCTGATTGCAAGATTGGACCACGAGGTCGAATGACTTATCCTCCTGGGGATGTCCACGTCGGTGAATACAACTGACAATACAACATGGGAAGTCATCCAAATTTCCTTGATTGTCTTCAAACCGAATCAATGCCCAATCAGATACCAGGGATATCCATCACCTCGAAAATTTGGATGGGCTCGAATGGAAATGCACTTCTCTTCTGAATCAACTTTGTACTTTGTGTATTCAGTGCTACACTCTATTGTACCCTCCCCATTCTCATCCAAGTCAGTTTCACTGTACGATTGCACCATGAAAAGTGCAAGATTTGGTTCGAGGTGGATGGGTTCCCTTGTTTCCATTATGAAAACAACTTCACGAACCAAACGATTGTTCTGATTGGGATCACGGAAGCATCGGATGTGATAGCGAGTGCCACGACCTTCTTCATTCGTTGCTAGTGGACGTGATGTGTTGAGGGAGCGTTTTTCACGGAATTCTTCTGCAAACACGCCGTGCATTGTGTCTATGACTAATGTGTCGGCAATTCTCCGTGCGCACTGCTGGTCTATCGTCTGAATGCACTTTTGTGAACGACGAGCAGGGCGCTTTGCGTGGGCCTTGTGATGTTCCTCGGGTCGTGAGGCATTGTAACCACGAGGTGCTCCAAACGTAGAAATGAAACGGACGATGTGTTTCAATTCGTGGAATTTTGACACCTTCCAGCCATTACCAGCATCTTGTGGGAGGTACTTCAGAATAAGAGACATGAGCCGTGTAATTGCATTTTCTGCCAAGGCTGCCTCCCCAACTTTATCTCCTCCTAAAGCGTCCCAATAGGTATCAGCATCCAGCCATGCCTCGAAGCACAGAAGGCATTCCATTGCTTGTACCCAGGACTGCCGGAAGATCGGGGATGGACCTTGAGATGGCATGCCATACCTCAGCCTGCATAGTCAGTGCAGCAAAAAGGAACAAAGTACCTGATTGTTCCGAGCACTCAATAAGTGTTAGGTTGGTGATGCCGCGTGCGAAATCAGTTCGAGGAAAATCTTGACAAATAGTTTGGAGGCATGTGACATCAAATTTAAGTGCCATGTCATCAAGGATTGCCAAGATCTCGGCGCCAAGAAAAGTCTTGAATGACTCAATACATACATGATGACACCATGCTGTACAGTATGCATGACATTGATGACAGCACACATGAAGATGCCATGAGGATTCAGTCCCATCTGGACACGGTTGAAGGCATTGTCAACCCTGTACATCGAGAGCTGCTGAAGAAAATTGTCTGTCCCATTGCGACATGCATCATTGACATAATCCATGCGAAGAAAAGAACACTCAACATTTGGATTGTCAAGATTGTCAAAAACACAATCACAGGACCGATGGTGACGCGGTGTACTTCTATGGTGACTGTTTGTACGGCAGCAAAGTTGATCGCCTTGCTTACCATCATTAATCACAGAAAGCAGTGGACAAACAATATCAACAACCACCCACTGACCGCCAAGTTTCAAAGGAACATTCCTCAAATGACAATCATTTCCAGCTTGTGCCTTTGACATGCCATTCAAAATTACGTCCATCACTGCATGAAAATTACGTGTGGTGCGTCCTTTGGACTGTGCGTTATTGGCTTGAGAGTTCATTGCGGCGGATGATCGTCCGCACTTCAAGTCGGGAACATAGCCTAGTACTCGCCAGGATGTGCTCTTTCTCCTGAGCTTCTCACTAAAGAGAGATGTCGTGAAGGACACAGGACACACTTCACCATGCCCCTTGCTGTCAATGGCAGTCCCATCAATATAGAGGATGATGATAGGGACAAGTAGCTGATACTTTCGAGTGATAAGTTCATGATAGAGCTCACGGTAGCGGCTTCCAGTGTGTGCCTCACCAATTTTGTTGTTGCGTGGGAGGTACATTGACGTGGGATCCTCGTGGTTAAGCACAAGATTTTCTGGTGCCATCAAGTCTTCATCCTGTAGCAACGACAAAGGATGGGAGCAAAGTCAAAGCAAGCAATCTCTTGAGGTTTGTCACAATCTTCAAGGGCAATGGAGATCACCTGGGGAGATGGTGGTGTGAATGTTGCAAAGCCTGATACATCCATCGGATGTTCGCTTTCCTGGACATAGCTTTTGGCTTGAAGTCAAAGCCGCTAGACTTTGCATTGTAAGCCCACATTAAAACTTTGTGCAGCATGTAGTCAGGACACTGGGCGTCCTCCAGAATCTTCAAAAGTTCAACAATGCATCGATGTTCAACATCATGTTGCAAAACCATCACTGCATGCCTCTCATTTGCACGAATGCGTTCCATCAATGCATGGACAACTGCAGGAGATGCAGTATTGTCAATTCCAGGAAAGAGTGTCGTTGTTATTGGAAGTTGATCTAACTGCTGGGCGTTAAAACACATTTCATTCTTGTCATTTTCATTGTCATCATCATCATCATTGCCGTCATCATAGCCAGTTGTTCCATAGTCAAATTCTTCAAATGGCATGTGCGTGGGAGGATTAGTGTCCATTCCTGGATTCAGGCAGGTTGATTCTACACCATAACAGGGACGTCGCACTGTCGAAACAATTTCGGGGCAACCATCCACGCTTGCCCGAGTTCCTGACTGCTGCCTTTCCATGTAATCCTTACAGGGTGAACTCCGCCAAAGGTGCATACGCAGTCCGCGCTCAGAATTAAATCTAGCATAGCAATTGATGTTAAAGCAATCAAACATGACAATTGTCAACAATGCCTGATGGTGCAACTTTGAGGTCTATTTTCTGAATTCACAACATAAGATGCATACTGCAACAAATTTTGGCGCGAGACATAGGCAACATAATCCTGAGTCTGGCGTGTGAAGAAAATTGCGCGGGCATCCTTGGAACTTGAGCATGAGTGATCATTGGCCCGGTGGTGACCCATTACAGAGAATTCAAGATAAATTACCATTGAATAATGCACAAAGAGTCATTATTGTAAAACAATATCTACAACAAAGCTACAAATATCTGAAAATCATACATTGCCAATAAATAGGAGAAATGTGTTTTGTTATTCATATATATTTACAATAAAGCAAACATTTCTCAGAAATAAGTAGAAATTGATGGAATATGTGATTAAAACCCACCAGATGAAGTACAAGCCAGAGATTTGGCCTCCCTGATGTCAAAGCTCCCAACGTAAAAATCTTTCGTTAAATATTGAATCCCAAGGTATGAAAATTGGCTCCCGACGTACAAATCCCTAAATAAAATGGCTCCCAATGTATGTACTAAATATATTTATAATTGAGGAATTTTTATCTAATTGGAACCCCGCCCCCTTAGGGGTGGAATTTGTCTGAGCCACACCAATATCGTGTTACAAAGCTCTCCGAATAGCCTTTCATTTAGATGTAGCGATGTTGACGCAGTTCGAACACATATGCCTGTCTGTCAATTAGCAATGAAGTTGCGAACTTGCCAACAAACCAAGCAATGAATGAAGCAAGGAATGTTGATGACAAGCAGGGATTGAATGATGACTAGCAATTTGCAGTGGAAGACGAAAGACGAGTAGTGCTGATGAATAAAGGAACATGGTCATCATTGCTAACATCTCGTGTCATTTTCCTTGCTTGTGTTGTCATCATCCGAAGGTTTACTAGCGTCGTAGGGATTCCTTTGACCATGATGTCTAGTGTTGCTGTCATATTCAACGTAGAGTTGCTATGAACTTTATAGTTGTGAATTTTACGTTGCCTTTGCTAGCGTCTAGTGTCGCTTGTCGCGTTGTCAATCACGTGTTGTGTCGCTGTCGTCGCAAGATGTACGAACGAATGAACAAACGATTGAACAAACGTTTAGTGTTGCCCTCGCTCATTGCCAGGTGAAGTGTCCTCGTCGCAAACCAATGAACGACAGCGAACGAATGAACGACATCGTTGCGCGGTGAACAAAGGAATGAACAAACAAGCAACCGAATTGAAAGGCTCAACAAATTAATAAGCAAATGTAATTAGTTGGGAGAAATGGAACATACTGGAGCTTACGGGGGTGACCTGTGGCTCCTCTGGTATATGTTGTTATTTGAAAAGCGGCTCCGATGGCACAAATTTGGCTCCTGTGGTATTTTTCTCTAAATAAAATAGCTCCTGTGGTATCAAGTAAAAATATTTATATCTGAGGAAAATTTATCAAGTTTGAACCCCGCCCCCTTAGAGCATGTCTTATCTTGGGGTTAAGTGAGTCCCGAATCGAAAAAAATCAAAAAAGCAAGTCTTGTGGGAGGGTATAAGTCATTTTTTAGGATCTTGAATTTGACCCCCTGGGGTCTATTTTTTAATCCCGGGTCTAAATTCAGCAAATTTGACCCCGGGGTCCAAATCATCTACGCGTTTCCTACGCCATGTATATACCACTATCCCCTTTTTTTCGGCACAAATTCTGCTCGTCAAGGCATGGTGTGGATGTCACACATCACTACATGTATGCATACGACTAGTACTAGTACTGCATACACAACAATGTCACCTCCACAACGCATTGTTCTCAGGAGCAGAGATGTGAGCACTCCTGTTGATTTTGTTCCATTGTCTTTCCACAATGCTCACCCCATGGTCATCAGTCTCTTGTGGGTGTGATTTGCTTCGGCAATCAAATTTGCCGCGGCAATGTTGTCGTTGTTGACGAGTGACGAGTATAGAAAGGGAGCTCGATTCTTGATTTTACCATACTGTTCTTCAAAAGGGTTTGAGTTATGAAGTTAAAAATGATAAGACTTGCTTTTTTTCGTTCGACGTGGAGGATCTAAAATTTAGACCCCAGGGGTTAAAATGTCAAAAATTTAACCCTATGATAAGACTTGCTCTTAGGGGCAGTTCACATCAATGATTAAGTTCTCTTGTTGCATAATTGTTGGGTTTTGCAATTGGCTTAGTAGCTGCGGAACAAAGTCAAACACAACTACATCACTGACCAAGCCTTCAGCACATAAGACAGGAACAATTGAAGGCAGCAACTGGCAAGCATTTGGCATTGAGTCAAAAAGAACATCAATATTCTTGGATCTTGATAAACCACCCACAGGATTAAATGAGTACTTTGCAGCATTTGCACCACGAGCCCAAGCCAAAATGTCACCAAATGCATAATCAGGGGCATTTATATTGTCAATCACTTTCAGCAAATCCACTGTCCACTTGATGGGTGAACAACACAGATGGACCTTGTGCGACTAAACAAAAATCCTCCCAACACACATTGGCATCATTGTCAAATGAGTCATCATCGGAATCCATATCTCCCACATCACAATCTTCTGTAGCTGTTTCAGATGCTTCTTGTAGCATATACTCAGGCACAACAACCACAGTGCTCGGGTTCACCAAAAACTCGGGACGTGTCTCATTCACCACATCGCGACGTAGCAAAAACTTGCGTTTGTTGCTTGTCGCAATAATTACATTGTTAGAAAAACTCGGCATTTGTTGCGTTGCTGAATTTGTATGATGATGGGACCGTTGTCCAGCATGTTGGTTCATCAAAAAGGTTTTGCATTGCAGAAGCATGGCCAAATGCTTTTGAAACGCGGACTCTGTAGCAAATGCTTTGTGCATTCCTCGAGTGCAAAAGGGGTTGCGACAAAAGACAGCTTCCAAGTTGGGATCACGTTGCTTCTGTTTGGACGTGACAACAACAATACAATCATTTCTATGGTATGCATAATAACAAGGAATCCAACAGGCAAAACACAAATCCAGGTTTTGTACACGAATAACGGATGGTGGAAAAACGTTACTGAATTAGCTTCGAAATTACGAGTTTCAAACCTCAGATAAATGAGCATTTCTTCATCAACAGAAAAGAAAAGCTCAGAAACAAAAAAAACAATTTTACCGAATTCTGAACCATATACATCTTACGTTGAAAATAGCGTACTTATGAGCATTTTCTAGTTGATACATTATTTAGTATCACAAACCCCAGAATTCAACTTCCTAAATACTTCTCTAGCTCATTTGCTTGCACTTAGATGTTCCAGCTTTTTCTTCGTTGCGTGTTCCAATTCTCAAAGTTTTGCCTGATACTTGGATTCGGATGCCAATGTCAGCGATTGTGTTGATGCTGTACTGAGTTCGTCCGTGCCCACTAAAGTGCAACCCTCCGTACTCGACGAGTCTTCTTCGTCGTTCACTTGTTGTTGCTGCACAGCTCGTGCCGCAGGAGGTTTTTTCCATGCATTCTTTGAAGGTTGGATCTTAAGCGACATTTTAGTTCGGTTCTGTTTTCCAACTGCCGACATAAAAGGGGTACGTTTTGTCTCATACAATGGTAGCTTCTGCCGTACCTCGGCTGTCGAGAGATTTCCAATCAGTAAGACATTAGAGTCCGCTGCCGTCTTGATGTGTATCTCGTCTGGGAGGTCCAGAACGCTATCTCGGAACCGGGCTTCCCTATGGCTTGGGGGTGAGAGTCTCATGCGATACTGCCTTAGCTCTTCCGTTGCTTGTTCGTGGTAGTGGACTGGTGCCAAGAGATATGCCTTTCTCTCGTCTTTTGTTCCGTTTACAACATCGCACAACGCAGATGATCCGTCGCTGAGTTTTAATGTCGTGGCCCATTCCCGTGTTGACCGTTTTTGAATACTGCCATCGTTACAGTATTCGATACATGGTTGATCCAGATGAAAGATAGAAGGGGACAGTTGTAGAGCTTTGACGGAGTGTAGCCATTTTTCATGAAACTTGTACTGGTTGTTGATTTGGTCCTCTGTCATAGCGCTGAATATATATCGAGGGAGAAAAGTACTAGCCGTGCCGTTGCCATTTAAGACTTTTAATAATGATTGACACACAGGAGTTACGTGGCGTTCTCCACAGTGGATTGCTAGGTGCGGAATTACTTGATCCATTGGGGTTTTCTTGTGACGCTCAATATCGAAGAATGGTGTGGCATCGGGCATCTCACTGCAAAGATATTGAGTATAACGATGTGTCGACGTTGTGTTTGGTGCCTTTAGTAAGATATAACCTGCGACAACCGATTTCGCTCCAGTACTGCTGGAATTAGATATTTTTATTTCCACATTGTTCTCTTTCAATGTCTGTTTCTTCCCGGGCGTGGTTTGCCATTTGATTGGATTATCAGTAAAGCCCACTCCAACTCCAAAAATCATCTGTGATGTCGATTTAATAAATGAGATGTGGGGGGAAACGTAATCTCTAAGTTCCTCTCCTGTCAGGTTTGATATGACCGATGATGCCTTGAGATCTTTGCTTTCCCATCGATAGCTACAGCATACCTTCATTTTCATTGAGAACCGAAGAGAGCAAGATTTGAATCGTTGTGATGAGCTTTTCTTTATCTTGTTCATACTACTGTTGGATGCCTCCCGATGGTTTCCACTTTACAGTTAACCGATGTGTGCCATCATTCACTGGTACATTGTGAAACGGTTGCAGCTTTGGTAATGCGTCTGACCATGTCGCAGTTGTGCTTCCTTTACTATGATCTTCCTCCATAAGAAACTCATCTTCATCTTCTTCCTGAACTGTAGACACTTGTGGTAGTTTAGAAGCTGGTTTCATATGCTTTTGATATCTCTTCGATTGCTTGAGCTGGTTATGGAGCTCTTTGATTGCTTGCCTTGCCGGAATGTTACTGTGTTTTTCCCTGTCACTGATATGTCTTTGTTCTTTTGTTCCGTTCATTTGCAGTTCTGTGGTTTGGGTTGGCGTTGCAATTTCCGTTTCTTTCTTAGGTGGACTTTTGCCTCTATGCCGGCCGCGTTCAGGTACATCAATCCATCCATCTGAGTCTTTGTTTCCTGTGCTAACGTCTTCCATGGAGGTATCTGCATCTTTTAGAATTTTCCATTCTTTCAATGTTGCGAGAGTATTGACTTGCAACAATTCGGGTTCATAATATGCGACGTAGATGTGGCTATAGTTTGTCGTCCATTCTGAGATCGCAAACTCTCTATCCAAGTGATACATGAATTGGTACCAGATAGCTTTGTGTACTGCCAAAGGACTGCTGTCAAAGTTACTCCACAATTCTTCAAATTTGCTACAATCTTCATACCCAAAGAATCCTAATACCAGATAACGAGCCCATCCCGTCGGCGTTCCTCCATATTTCTGGTATCGATTGGCATTTCGTTTCGATGATTGTGTTCACTGTCCGTAAACCAATCTGGACCATCGGGATAGGGAATTTCTTCCCACTGGTCGCATTCGAACCCGTACACAGAGTGCTCTACTTCCTCAAAAGTAGGATACGCTGGGGGTGGCGGCATCGCCGCTTCGTCGGTCATGGTCAATCAACGGTTGGTTACGCTACGATTTCCTATTTAAAGTACGTATGTTCGGGCTGCGGACAGACCGTTCACTCGTAAGTTTAAATTAGAAAATTGTGAAGCCACAGGAAGAACCTGAACTATCCACGCAACAACCTGAAGCACACGTGATTGCACCACAGTCGATATAGATGGAGGGGGGAGAAGGGAGTGCGCAGAGGGATGACGGAATTGTCCCAGTCAATGTAGTGTCGGTGAACCACAAACTCTCCAACAGTGTCAAGAGTCCAATCGCACTGGGAATTGTGGAAGTCAACAAATTGAAGGAGAATTCCAACACCCTCAACTGTGTCAAGAGTCCAATCTCACTGGGAATTGTGGAAGTCAACGTATTGCTGGAGAAACCCAAATATGTCAACTTTGTCAAGAGTCCAATCTCACTGGGAATTGAGGAAGTCAACGAATTGTCGTAGAATGACAAATACGTCAACTGTGTTAAGAGTCCAATCTCACTGGGAATTGTGGAAGTCAACGAATTGTCGTAGAAAGACAATGCCGTCAACCGTGTCAAGAGTCCGATCTCACTGGGAATTGCACCCTTCACCTCGTTGACTCCAAAATCCAAAATCGACAACTGTGTCAGGAGTCCAATCTCACTGGGAATTGCGGACGTCAACCCAATGTATGCGAAATTCAACAACGTCAACTGTGTCAAGAGTCCGATCTCACTGGGAATTGAGGAACCAGTCGTTTTGTCGTCAGCATTAGTATCAAACAAGAATGTCGATCGACACACCGTCACGTTTGAAATGGAAAGAAAATTGCAGGCGATTCTTACCGACGTCGAGGAGATCGGCGCAGGTGCTGCTGCTGGTTGTCGAACGAAAAGTACAACCATAACAATCACAGCGGCCGCAAAACCGCACGCACACAAGGCAAGACCCACAACAATCCATCGACGTTGGTACCATTTCATTCTTCTGACGTATTGGGCCTCGGCAACCATTACCGTTCCATCCTCGTTTCCATCCGGAACCCGTTGCGCTTCCACAGCATACAAACCAATTCCAGCGGCTGCGGAGTTTGGCACTCCATCTTCCTGCTTGGATTCTTCATTCGTCAACTCTCTGGGGGAATCATATGACATAATTGGTGACCTGAATGTCCGACTTGTTGCTGTGTTTCGAGCTGATCGTACGGGAAATGCTCCGGGAGCGATTTTGTGGTTACTTGCAGAAACAGCAGGAGGCCTTTCCAACAAGTCCACCATTGGTTCGCGCGGCGGTGCATGTTCCAATTTTTGAGTGTCACGATCCTTTGACGCTGGTGGTAACTGCGACGAAGCGTATGGAGAGGATCCAGAAGGAGCCGACGACATGGCCATGTTTGGTAAATCAGACGAAGATCCTTGAGTTAAGTCATCCTCTTTGATGGTGGCTTTGGCTTTTATCAAGTCTGTTGTCCGTGCCACTGCTCTCGCAGGCGCTTTCTTCGCATCGCCATCACCCTTGCTGTTGCCGCGATTCTCCATCAGTTTTGGAGTGCTGGAGTAGAACAGTTTGCACGTCAGTTGAACCGTTGCAGCGATTGCGATTGATCTCCAAGACCTTTTAACCTGGCTGTTTTCCTCCGAGTACAACTACCGGTAGTATACACACAATTTACAACTTCTACCCGTCCCGTCCTTTCTGAGAACTGAATAGCGAACACAAATTCAAAAATGAAGTGAAGAATAGCGACTATTTCAGTCAACAATAGTATGTTGAAGAACTCACAACCTCGTATTTCCCAATGTATGTTGATTCTTGATGCAAGCATCGTGTAAATTGGAACGGATTGACTAATCTTACCTAAAAAGGTGAACCAAAGGTAGTAAGAAAGATGATAGTGGTGTCGTTACTAATACGATTAAATGTAATAATGTGAGCATGTGTTCGGATTTCATTTGGGCTTCTCGTTGCATTTTTCCTGCGACCTCCAATCCTTTTAAGACGGTGTACGTATGGCTGGTTTCATCCTTGGACTGAATATCGTAGCAACACGTACACTCAGTAGTCTAAAAACTCAGTTGACGCAGATTTTTGGCATCAAGCAACCTCGTCTATCGTCATGATAAAATACTCATCGACTCGTTGATTACAATCACTCCATCCTCTTTGGCAGACTGCAGACACAAAGCCAAAAACAAAGCCTGTATCAAAAGCGAATTGCTGCTTTTTTGTTGTAAAAGCCTTGATGAGGCGTTCGAGTAGCGGAAGGGTGATTTTTGTGCGTTAATCTGCCCTGTTTGTGCTCTCATACATGAGTGATATGCGCAGATGTACCCTCTCGCTCACCTGCCTTGAACACTTGCAGACTGTCTCGGTTCTGTGAACTTCCCTGCTTGTTGCATCGTTGACTTACATTTTGGAAGGTGCTTCGTTTTTATCGAAATCGATGCCTTTCTTCTGTACAGGCACTGAAGGCGCAGCGTTCTCGTCGGTCACAGGCTACGGCTCGGCATTTCGACTCATGCCCTTCGGAAGACCTTTAGAGAACCATCATTGGAGCTGACTTTGCGAAGGAGATGATGGCCATGGCCGAAGTTCTTAACACTGATAACCTTGTTTTGAAGGCCTTTTGCAGCCACGAGCGACCCTAATCTTGATGGCACCGCAAATTGAAGCAATGAAAACAGGAACTCTCTACTCTTCGCATTTGTGCACAAACACACCTCGCTTGCTAAGATGGGGCCTGAACAACAATGTATACATGCTGTGCAAACATCTAAGGGCATGCGTACGACATATAAATGTTGCGACTTGATTTGGGAAGGGGAGAAACGAGGAGTCATGGGATACACGTGACACGGACATACGATTGCGTGAACGATGACCGCATATACTCAGTGAAAGGAAACAAGTGAGGGTTTCCTTGCCCTCATTATCTTTCAATAAACTGGTTTTTTCACGTGAACCGTGCTGTTGTTAGGCTTGGGTCATTGCCGGTGCCTCATAGGCACGGAAGGCCCATTAGGAAGACTGTCACCTCAGCCCTTCCCTCAAAAGGCACAAATTTTGGAGTCACAGCAGAACTGACAGTAGATAAACAAGGTCTCATGCAAGCGCTTCTCCCGCAGTGATCGACCGCGGCGTCGAACGACGATGACGGTGCATTCGAAAAGGACCAGCAAGAGCCGACTGTCAACCGAGAGAGAGAACATACAATGGTTGCTGTGATGAGACATAATTTCTTTTACGGAACGAGACAGACAAAGGGTTTTTTGGCGTTCATGACACTTCCCATTCAATATATAATGAATGGAACATCAAAGAATAATAGGTTCGTGATCACTAAAGATTGTGTATGCAAATGAGATTCAGCCATTGATGTAGTTCTTCTTACAGCACAGCGGCGTCGTTCTTTTCACTCATATAGAGAAAAATGCAAGCCATTGTCAGGAAGCATGTCATGTCAAGACAGAACTCTGATGAATGGGCTAATTTTTGTGAAAGTGTGCAGACGTAGATTGGTTTTGGACTGGTCGGTTAAATTCTCAGAAAAATCTTCGACGATTTTAAGGCTGTCAGGCTTGATGCGGAGGATACGGTTCTCATCGTCCAACAGTTTCACTTGAAGGCGGTAGTCGGAGCCAACACCAGCCTCCACGACGACAGCCACTAAGCCATTCATTTCCGCTTTGGCAAGGTCCTTGAGCTCGACCAAACTTCCCACTGCGAAGGGCGTGTAGGAAAGCTGCAGATTCTCGGGCCTGACTGTAATCTTCTTCTTGGAGAGACTAGGAACTTCAACGATGACGCGGTCTCCAACGACATTGAGAACCACAGCGCTGGTGCCATTCATGTCTGGGTTTGAAGACATGTTCATCATAGTAACCATCTGTCCTTTCTCGAAGGAACTGACTTCGACGCGGACAGCTTTCGCGATCGGAACGTCATCCCTTGCCGTCGCAAAAGTTGGCTTCGCTTCGGGAGGGCTAGGTTTCGCCTTGGAAACTTCCGGACCAGAGCGAGGAACCATTGAAATGGGTCGTGATCCAACGCGAGCAATCCGCTGGAAGGAATGCGTAAGGACGTGCTCATCAGCATCGTAGCACTTTTGGCAGAGATGAATATCCCAGCACTCCTCACACTTGTAGCAAGGTCCTCGAATGCCGATCTGTTGGCAAGCACGGCACGTGGCATCATGTACCACAGTGCACTTGGTCTCAGCGTTGGCAGTGCAGCCTTGGGTGCACATGCACTTTCCGTCTGCTCCACTGCAATGCGAGCAGTGTTTGTGCGTGACGGGTTCCTCGCGCGGGAGTAGAAAGCACGCAGTGGACCCGACTCTTGCGTACCTTTCGAAGGCATGGGTCTTGTTGTGCGCGCCGCTGTTGTAGCACTTCTCGCAGAGGTCGTAGTTTGAGCACGTGTTGCACTTGTATCGGGCGCCTTCGATGGGGAGAGAATTGCAGAAATCACAGATGATACGTGAATGCACGACCTTGCACAAGCTCTCGGCCTTGGCTGGGCAGCCTTGGGTGCACATGCACTTTCCGTCTGCTCCACTGCAATGCGAGCAGTGTTTGGGCGTGACGGGTTCCTCGCGTGGGAGTAGAAAGCACGCAGGGGACCCGACTATTGCGTACCTTTCGAACGCATGGGTCTTGTTGTGCGCGCCGCTGTTGTACCACTTCTCGCAGAGGTCGTAGTTTGGGCACGTGCTACACTTGTATCGGGCACCTTCGATGGGGAGAGTATTGCAGGAATCACAGATGATACGAGAATGCACGACCTTGCACAAGCTCTCGGCCTTGGCTGGGCAGCCTTCGTTGCAGCAGCATATGCCATCCAGGCCCTTGCAATGCGAACAATGTTTCCTGGATGCACTGCACTTGGTGGAAGACTTGACTGCGCAGCCGCTTTTGCAGGCGCATTCTCCAGAACCTCCTTGCAGTGATCGCAGTGATCATTGCTTTTGTCATCGTCGTCTTTCAGAATGGCGCCGACGAGGAGCGCGCCAATGTTCGCAATTTCAGACGTGGATGTCCCACCTGAAAAAATACGAATCAAACGGCCAGAGTATTCTGTAAGGGCTTGACGTAGTACTTCTCGAGCCAGTCTTTGTCGCAAACCATGATCTTGCGAATCTGCTTATGCTGGCCACCAAGGATGGCATCTTCCTGAATGGCTAGAATGTTTGACACTGTCGAGACTTCGTAGAACTCATTCCTTGTGCCTTTGGGGAGTAGTTGGTTCTCATCATCAAGAAAGATTGTGACATTTCCTAGCTTCTCCAGGTCAAAGTCGTCGTATGCAAGCCTGAAGATCGCATCTTGACGTGCTTCTGGAAGTTTATGAGCGTTCTTGAAATCGACAAGCTCGTCAACGATGATATCGAGACCGCAGCTGACCGTTCCGCACTTCAAGTAGTAAGAGAGGCGACACACATCATAGTCGGGAACTGTAACGGACACGCCCGTCGCCTTGAAGCCCGTTTTCGGAGGCAATAACGAATGCAGGCATGTTCTGCTGACCTCTTGGTGCACAATATAAAGAAGCGGAAGAGCTTTTCTCGGAGAAGATCTTTGGTTTCTCTGACGAGAAAAGACTGCATTTACATAATGAGCAGTCAGCCAGAAACCTGCTGCCGCATTACCGCGTCCTTTCTAGTCGCTTCATAGAATAAAACCATGTGAGCAAGTCGGCCTCGAATCTTTCCTCTCGAGTTTGTTTATTGTGAACCAGACTGGATATGTGCGGCCCAAGGCTGCGTTGATTTTGTGGGGATGTTCACAGTCTTCAGTTTAATCTCGGCTACTGGCGGAGTTTATTGTTGTACTGATAGTGTGGTTGTTTCAGGGACATCCGGAATTCCGGTTTAACACTTTTTAACATTTCAAGTTTTTGGGAATACGAGTGATTCTTGTTGGGAGCATGGCGGAACCCGTACAGAAGTACTGTACTGCCAGGCAGAGCTCATACGAATTGTTTTGTCCCAAAATAAATCTTAGGCACAGACACCTGAACAAAAAAATTATGTCGTTCACGGGATTCGTGGATATTTATAACGATCATGTAACGCCATATCATGATGGAAGGCGCCAATATTCCTTCTGCGCCGGCCGGCCGCAAGCTCAAGTTTGGATGTATGGACATCGCTCTGAACACGATTTCCATTGAACCGATTTCGATGAACCAGATTTCCGATGAACCGATTATGATGAACCAGATTTTTAATGAACCGATTTTGATGAACCAGATTTTTAATGAACACGGTTTTATGAACCTGATTTCTTAAGAATACAGTTATTGAACCGGGGCTCCGTATGACCAAAGAAATGAATCGGGATTCTTAATTAACCGAGGAAAATAACCGTATTCTAAATGACCGAGAAAATGAATCGGGATTCTCAATGAACCGGAAAAATGAACCGGGATACTTAATGAACCGGAACAATGAACCGGGATTCTTTATGAACCGAAATAATGAACCGGGATTTTTATTGAACTTTTTGCCGTTGCGCGTCGGCCGACCGATGAATCAACAATTACTCGCCTGCCTAGCTCTTCGCGCGCCAGCCTACATTGCAATGATTCCTAATTTAATTAACCGTTTTCCATCGATTGATTTCAAATACTGTTCGTGTTTGTATACGTCTATAACGTTCTTTGTCAGCGTGTCTGTTCTCTATCTTCCATCCAAATGCGATGCATTATTTTTCGAGCTCTTTTCTAGAGTTCTAATATTTCGGTCATTTGATTGCATTGCTCCATAATTATGTCCTCCACGTCCTCGACCACCCGGTTTTCCGGATGTCCCAGTAGTATCGGTCTACCTGTGAAATGTCGCTGCATTGTATGTAAGATAAACATTGCTGAGCATTGGAATCTGGAATTCAAAATACATTTTCCAGTATTTCTAGACAGATCGAACAAACTGGATATGGCATTAACGGAGTACTTGTACATAAAATTGTTGTCCTTTCTACACAACGATTCGTACCACGTTATACAATATACATTGCTGTACACAGTGAAACATTTCTTCCGTGTAGGTTTCTACTGAAAAATTTGTACCATGTACTTTTCTACCGCAATTGCTACGTCATTACGTGGATTAAAAAAAATAGATATATACGATTACTTTTGAAAATACAGTACAAGTACGACAATATCTGAGTTATTTTATTATACTACAGGAAACTGGACGTACAGTACCCCCAACCTGGTCGTACTCCGTACCACTACTTTTACTGTTACTGTTTACTTTCAGTACTCAACCCTGGCGAAGCTCCGTAGTTACTGTTTGTACAGTTCAGTACTATACGCAAGTAGTGCAGTACCCCAGAGTGATCATACTCCGTAACAGACGCACGCACTGACGCAACTACGTATATGCAAATCTTACCGACATCGCTTACGGAGTACTCCAGTATGCATGTATGACATATACTCCGAGTATGAGACCACTGTACTGCGTATTGCGCACAGTGAAAAAATTCAGACAGTATTCATTTGATCCAGTACCCCAGAGTGGTCATACTCCGTAACAGACGCACGCACGCACGCACGCACGCACACACACACACACACACAATTAATTTATAATATAGTAGGATATAATATATAATACGCAGAAACGACGGGGTACACAAGAAGACTAGCTTCATATACCCCGAGAGATTTTTTTCCAAGACTTCAGCCAAAACCAGTTATCAAGTAAAAGTAGCTGTGATAACATTGACAAGGTTGATCCAACTTACAAAGATTAGATTAAAAGAAGAATTATATGTCTATACTATGCATTCAGTTCGGATTGCCCACTAATAGATCATGGAACGTGCAATCGTATGAAAAGATGCTGACATCCGCAATGCGAATATGACAGTACGGTAAGACCGTATCATGCCATAATTTATACTTGGTCCCCTCGAATTGGGTACAATGGGCCTCATGAACTCAATTCGACAGAAGTTCTCAATACATCCATTCACCAAACAAAAAGTCAGCCAAATTGTACTCCGAACAGATATGAGTGACTGAGATGACACCTGCAGCAACTTACCATTGGCAAAAATGATATGCCACGGAGGAATGCTTCTTGTTTAACGTAGATTCCACATTTGAAGTATTTTTTACGACGCTCTCATTGTCACAGAATACGTGTGTTGGCTCGCCTTTAGGTAGAGGAACACCGAAACAACCTAACTTAAATCGCAAATGTTTGATTGCCTCTAAACAAATCTTCATTGCAATGAACTCCGCAGAGAAAGCACTTGTGTCCACTGTCTGTTGCTTCTTGCCATACCACACAATTGGAGCGCAAATAAGAAAAGGATATAACCCGTATGTGATCGTCGTGTCACCTTGTTGGCCCCATGAGAAGCGTCGACGTATGCCGTCGTAGTCACACTGCGTCCACGAGGAATGGGCTTGCGATGGGGCATTGCCTCCTCGGCATCCCTATAAACTTCTGCAAAGTCATCCTCGTTCGTTCGGAATTCTCTATAATCGATCATCGGCAGCTCGGGAGATAGATACAATGTGACCTTTGCGTGTCGATGCAAATATCCAAAAATATGTAGTAACTGCTCCAAGTGTCCTTCACGCGGATTGGCTTGGTACTGTGACAATAACGAAACTTCCAAGAGGATGTCGACGCGTCCAATTTCCGTTGCCCATCGGAGAACGCCGATTAATTCTTGGAAAAACGTAGTGTCCTTCTCATTCAATTCTTCAGTAACGTCCAAATTCCGGGACATACGATGCTGACATCGGAGTCTCTACGTGCTTCTTAGGTACTAGCTTACGTGATGTATCTTTGATTGCTTCTTGTACGTTCTGGATGGCTGCTTTGACATAATCGTGACTCGATACCGTCCAACATTTGATGTTATTAATGGACTTCTCTTGTAGTTAGGCTCCGAGATAAAACTCCGGAAGCTCAATCTTATCATTCTTGAGTTTGAATGTGGACTGTACGTCCTTGAGAATGGCTGCGGCATCGCAAGAGATTGCCAATATATCATCGACATACATGAGTACATACTCATAGTACTGTTCCCCATCGTACTAGTTGCACATCACAAGGTGGTTTTTGGTGACTTTTAAAAATAAATTGCATTCAATATATATTGTGAGTGGACGGGGACTATTCACCAAATAAAATTGTTAACAACATTTAGTTTGATTATTCATCGTTAATATTCATATTACATTTTAATAGTTTAACATTTGTCCCTTGCTTTGTTGATTTATATCACCATGTGGATTGTAATTACAATGTTAAAATTGAATACAATGACAATTATAAAGTCAAAACAGGCTTAAACTTCAAGTACATACACACTCATTTTTAATACATCACATGTTGGTTGATTTATACCAGCATGTGGATTGTGTGACCATTGTTTAAATTATGTGCTACGACAATTTAAATTCAAAACACGCCTAAAACTCTAAGTATATTCACGCTCTGATCCATTCAAGCTTCGAACCAAATCGAGGCTCCTCCTTTTCTCCCTCATCCAAAATACACAATGCTGCACCCCAAACAATTCAACACTTTTTGACTCAACCCTGATGGCACCTGACTTGAGTCAATCCTTGTTGCCTGGCTGCATTTGCATTGTAATGACCATGACAATGTTGTTATAAACCGAACAACGACACGGCAATCCTCGAATGTTGGTGCTTTTGGCATTCGATGATTACTTTGTCGTCGTTTTCTTGGTCAGTCTTGTCATTGCTGTTGTGTTGTGCTACACGTACACTTAGTACATTTCTTATTTGAAACCAGTCGTCCGGGAGAATCAGCACTTTGAATTCCTGTAGAGATGTACAGTGGTCCTCCTACACGCACAATTTCTGGCGGTTTTTTTCAATTTCAAACCAGATGGAGCTGGAATAGTAAATCTTTGAATACCAGCCATTGTCAGTACCTTGTTGTTAACCTTTTTGTTATAAATGAATTTTAATAGTGATGTGAAACACCAAATTCATCTCTTGAAAACGGTTGTTACTGCAGAAATAAATTTATGGTTTTGTTGACTCCAGCAGTAGAAACAAATTATGGAATCCACCATTTGTTGATTATTAATTAATGGGATTCACCCTTTTGTTGAGTCCAGCAGAAATATAATTACGGGATCCAACAATTTGTTGACTCCAGCAGAAATAAATTTATGGAACCCACTGATTTGTTGACTCCTAAAAATATACATTTGTCATAGTTTGATAAACCATCAATTCAATCACCAACTCATTAAATACTCTGATTTTAATACATTTAAATCTCAATACAAATTATTTATGCGTAGATATCACTTTTTAATGTTGAAAGGGGCCATAATTTTAACCATAAACAGTCATTATTGACTACAACTATATCAACTCACTTTTTGCCACCTTGTGATGCAGCTCTTAACCAAACATCAGGATCAGCCAAGGAAGATTGGAATCCAAGATCGACAAGCTTCTCTGCCATATAAGAACGGAAGCTGAAGCTCGCTGACTTCAACCCGTAGAGTGCCTTAACCACCAGGAAAGTCTTCCCTTCATCAGGTCCAGACTCGGGTCCGGCGATCATCCAGCATTTTTCTTTGTTGGGTGCTGTTAAAAATGCGTTCTGCACGTCAGCTCCTAAAACATTCAGATCATTCAGGGCAGCAATGGTCAACAAGATGCGGACAGAATCTCGGGATACTACCGTATTATACGTTACCGACGCAGGTGCTCCCGTCTTGTGTCCATCTGCACAGTACCTTGCCTTGCGCCTGAAATTTTCTCCAAGTTTCACATTGAAGACCAAATGCCCTGTTATCTGTGTGTATCCGATTAGAGTACTTGGGTCGCCATCAAACCATTCAAATGCGACGCGCACGTTACTCATTTCTAATTTTCCCGCGTCCATCCAAAGGGTATTCCCGTTCTCCTTATCGATCTCTATCGCCTCCTTGATGTTCTTTGGTACACGCTCGCCGTATTTGTGCGTACGTGACCAGTACTTTGATTTTGCTTTCACTTTCTGGAGTATACGTTTCTGATTCTTTAACACGTAGGAGACCCACCACGCGAATGCAGGTTCATCGTCAGTTCCTTGGTCAACCGCATACAGGGCCAACTCAACGGGATAAGATTCTTTGAAATCTTTCAGAGTAACCCAGTCCGCGGATCCGTCTTTCCACTGAATTAACAATTCCCATCCTCGGGTTGTCTGTTTCTGACGCTTGACACCGTAATGATTGACATATGTCCCCTGACTCTTCGGGATGGCCTCCGAAGTAGTACGATGATCCAGTATTTCCTCCAACATCATTTGTCGGCAACCCTCATCATCTACCTGTGCAATGAGATTCTCTGCAATGATATTTGCAGTGAGCTCCTCGACATGTCCATTAATGAATTCAACCTCATATGCTCGGGAATCAAGTAATATGTTGACGTTCGCCGTACCAACGGGATTTCCTTTGTCATCCCTAAGACGCTTGATCACCTTCACATGCACCATCGTACAGTCATCACCTCTAGGAGAGCCAATTCCATGCCAATATACTGATTGCTTTTGACTTCCCTAGTCCTTTGTTGTCGTTAATCTCGTCTTCAGCATGCGGGAGCATTGCATCGTCAATCACCCTTGTGAACTCACTGAAGGTCTCATCTTCATTTTTGTGATCGATGATCTTACTTGAGTCAACACCTCGTATTGCATTTGCGATGTCTGATGACCGAGCCTCAAAAGTAGATTTCACTTTCTCTGCCTTCGTATTTGTTCATTTGTTGCTTCATATCATCTGTGGAACGCTCATCGTTCGTCAATCTCTGGACGGTAGTGGCCGAAACTGGGATTCTTGCGCTGTCGGGTAGAATCCAATAGGACATCCAACGCCCAACCCGGTGAGGCACACCGAGCCAACGCCCAAGTTGGACTTCACCCAAGCCGGCATTGCTGCGGAAAGTAACCCAGTCATAGAATTCGAAATCAAGGTACTCTGAAATATCTGGAAGTTGGAACATAAATTCTCAGTCTCGCAGACCCAAACAAATCCGTAGTCCCATAATCTTGGTGGTACTTTTTCTTCAACATAATCCGGTACCATCTCTTTTTGATCTCGTGGATACTCTGTTCCGCCGGATTTTCATTGGGTCGTCTCGGACCTGACACATGGATTTCGTAACGTCTAATGGCATCCATGAACCGTGTTTTTGGTCCAGTTTGCACGGAAGCGCCGTCAAAAGTCAACTGAGCCGGTACTCCAAAATCACTGATGAATTGAGTAAGTGAATCTCCAACATGGTTGCCGTCAACCTTCATCATAGGGGAGGCAACTTTGAATCCACATTTGTGTGAGTAAACCTGGCAACCAACATTACCATGAAGGGACTTGAGCTTCCCGTATGCTGTGTCAGTGGCAAATTTGCCAGAAAGCCGTTTCACTTCAAACACGCGATCTGACACAATTTCTAAAATCTAGATACGTACATACCAGTCTGTCCGTCGACCGTTTTATACGTAACTCAGTAGGAAGTTGTCCTGTGCAACCACCACCATGAACGTCGGAACGGCATCAACGTTTCTACCCGATCCAAACAAACCACCCGATCTCTCCAAACCCATGTTCAAGTTCGACCGTACCGATTGATGGACCCTCCAGTTTTTAAACCAATCGATCAAACTTTGAGCGATTCCATCTACCGCCGACGTGCAAACGACGCACTCTACCAGCAAATCAGTAGTCCAGCCAAGTGGCAGAAGTACGTCACACTCGGATATTTCGCAATTGACGATGGAGCTTTCTTCGATCTCGAGTGGAGCGCCCGCGAAGTGAACCCAACCAAGATGCATAGCATAATCTGGTACAACTACCTATACCATATTGACCGCGACATCGACATACCAACCAAACTCAACGCATGGGCCACTCAAGTGTCACAACCATACCTCATCAACAACGCACCTCAGCTATTGACCATAGACACCACCATAACCTCGTGGAAACAGACCCAGCAAACTCACACCCCAATGGAAATTGAAGACGACCAATGGACTGAAGTCATCTCGGCGGGAAAAGCCAAAGCAACAAAAAAACGTGTTTCCTCACTAACCAGAGCTGCGAATCAAAACCCATACACCAACATCGCCCCAGGATTCAATCTCCCAGAGAATGACACTCCACGTACAAGCATGAAACCAACCACAGTCAACCAAACTGAAGAACGACACACTGACGAAGAAAATACATCAACTACAACAAACAATGAATTCTCGACCTGGCTAAACAACCGAACATCCACTGGCAACACACCCGCATGGGCAGCCCAGACCACCCCGAAAGATCAAAGCACTAGCATCAACCCACCAAGCGACGCAGGTACAACACCAGGAACGAGAGTCCACCAGAACCCGGTCAATACATACATCCCTCATCCAAACAAAAAGATCAACGACGGCACTCATCGCATTACAATCAAATGGAAACTCAGTAAAAACTATCTCGCCCGATTAGAAGAAAACGAAGACGAACTCATCTACGAAATACATCAACTGATTACTCACGCCTTTGAGGACGAAGATGGTCTTTTTATCCATGGAAAAGTAACGCCCCACAAACCACAAAACCGGTATCTACTCTCCAACTCGATGAACTCAAACAATTTCTCTCACCAAAATCTCCTTCCTCAAAGCAACCTCACTACTTATCTTTGGCTTACGCTTCGATTCTCCGGCAACCCATCGAATTGGAAATTTAAACAAAACACTCAACAATTAATGAAAAGCCATCACTTCAACGTCTCGATCTCCAACTCAACATGTGACAGCGGCAACATGGTCACAGTCGGATACATTCTACTCAAAGCTCCGAACACGACAAACCAGTTATACTACCTACAACATCTGACAAACCAACTACCCGACAACACCCCCTTCTTTGATCTCATCCGACTGAGAACAACCCCGATGGACCAAGAAATAAATCACATCGGAGTCAAATGCGGAGAACGCCATGCAACATCCCTCTGTCACGCCCTCACTCAATATCTCACAGGCAACAAAACGGCGCTATTCCTGCCCAGGTACTCCTTGGGATCAATGACCGATGAACAAATCAAACAACAATTCGAATTCCACGAGCGATACACCAAATCCCTTAGAGCACTCTCACTCTTCCCACACGTATCGAATCTGGATCGCATTCGAAAAGAAACTTTTCCTGACGGTACATCTATTGAACGATCCACACGGGAATGGGCAGCACAATTAGTGGCAAATGACAACTCACCAGCTCTCTGCGACGTCGTAAACGGAGGACATGACCAAAAGCAAACCTTCTCGTCCCTAGCCCATACTACGACCATATCAAGTCCCAGTACAAAGAATACAAAGCCAGATTAAACCCAACACAACACCGGGAAGCCCGCTTCAGGGCCAGCATCTCAGATCTCCCCGACGTCATTCACATCACGGCAAACGCCCAGACAAACATGGCTTTTATCACAAACCTCGCAAACATGAACGCATGGCAACCACTACCAACTCAAACAAGCAACAACGGTGGAGGCAAACCTCAAGTCACCTCCCAAGCCAACCCTTCTACGAACTTTCCCACACGACCACAATGGCTACACAATTTCTAGTATTAAGAATTTGAAACACCAGTCTGTCCGTCGCCCGTTTTGCAGTACAAAAACCACCGAAGCCGTCCCGTGCGTCACCACCATGACCGAAGCAGCGGCTCATCCGTCCCAAACCCTCCTCACGTCCCTCCCTCCTGACACTGACAACTACTTTGGTTTTCATTTGAAGGACTGGAAGGATTTCCCCCGATACCGACATTCCTCCTGAGCACTTGTCTGAGACGCAGAACGATCGCGTCAAACGCATCTATGAGGAAACAGTCCAACGCAACGATACCACTCCAACTGTCTGGCATAGGTTTTCAACTCTTGGGCGAAACATTGTGTCTTTTCCCAACTTCGAAGCACTTTGGAACAATTTCGATAACGATCAACTTCAACTTCACTTAGTTGTTTGGTATCGTTATATGTACTACATTGACCGTAAACTCGATGTTCCAAAGAAACTTCACGACTGGGCAAACAGTTTCTCTCTTCCCTACTTATCCACTCACACCGATAAAGTTCTCCCAGTGGACACGATCACAGTCGGTTTCGAGGCGTGGGCAAAGCGTGCAAACAATATCTACTCATGGAACAAGGTCATCGGATCCGCGAAGGCAAAGCGTCGTACCCAGATCGCCAGGAAAACATCCTCTGGGCCAAAGAAGATGTCAATCGCTCTTAAGACAACAGACCTCTTCAAACAACAACTTGCATTCACTACCCCTCCAATTCCAGAAGAACTAGACGACGAACCGATGGATGTGGAAACTCCAGGAGTCCCAGAAGCACAAACACTTCAAACGCCCACTCCAAAGTCCCACACAACTCCGCTCCCACCAGTAACCAAACCACACCCACAGATCAACAACCCGCCACCAAAAAGCCACCCACAAGGTCATGAAGAAAAGAACAAGGAGTCGAATTCTACTACATCGTCCGCGGATGGAAAAATGTCGGCGCTGATTCCAAACTCGAACATTCCTATTAATGATGGCACCATTCGTATCTCGCTTCGTTGGAAAACGACGGCAGACGTCGTCTCGCTTGCCTTATCTCAGCAATCGCAGAAATTATCCGTTGCAATCCACTCGCTTCTCAACGATATCTTCCGAGACGAGGATGGCCTTCTATACCTGTGGAAAGACGAAGGAACTGACAATTACAACTCCTTATCAAAAATGACGCCAGAGGAAGTCCGATCGTACATTGCTCCTTCCCTATCGGTTCTACCGTCCCAATCGCAAATCATTATTGCGCTTCGGTTCGGATTCACTGATAAACCGTCTTTCTATTGGAAAACCAGTCGAGAGTGCAGGAAGCACTCACAAGGAACAAAGTCTCAGTGATGTTTTCAAACTCCAAAAGCACCAGCGGCGATCAGGTCATTTCGGGTTATATACTTCTCAAAGCTCCTCGCACAACTCATCGCACACGTTTCCTCCAAAGCTTACGCAGCAAGCTTCCCGCCACGACTCCTTTTTTCGACATTTTCCTTCATCGACGAACTCCATTTGATCAGGACATCAATCATCTGGTGGTACAATGTGGAAAAAACCACGTTCATTCTTTGAGCCAGACGCTACTTTCTGCACTGGACGGATCTGGAGCTGGAGTTTACATTCCGAGATTTGCGTTCGCGAAAATGACGACGGCCGAGGCAATGAATTTATTTGACAAGCACGACTCTTATATCAAGTCCTTCAGATATATCCAATTGTCTCCACTGATTAACAATTTAGACACCATGAGGACAGAGTTTTTCCCGGATGGCACAACAATGGAGAGAACCACAAGAGACTGGGCCGCATCCATCCTATCTGCCGACGGAAACGAATCAGCACATGTCGATGTCGTTAATGGAGGCTACGATCAAAAATCTTTCCTACTCATGGCTCCTCAGCACGAAGTCATTGTTCGTCAAGCGTTTGAAGAGTACCGTCGCCGAGTCTTTCCTTTCTCGATCAGAGAAGAACGGTTCAGAGAAGCAATCGGTCCTCCTCCATCAGTTATACATGTGTTCTCTAAAGTAAATGAAAATTTGTCTTCTATTGACAAATTATTCTCTTCAACGGAATCGTGGAAGCAAACATCAGTTCAAGGCGACGAGTCATTTGCAGAATCAGGATCGAAAGCTGATTCTTCTCTGACACCCGGCGGAGCAGCCGACCAACCTGTATCTACAACAAACGATTCATCCTCTGAAACAGGAGGTTCTAAAATTTCCACGGAACAGAAAGAAATGGCTAAGTCAAAGGCTCCACCGACATCATTGGATTCACTTCGGGAACAATATGGTCTGCGTTCCACAGCACAGACAACAGCATCAACTGACTCGAACAATTCTGCCACTTCCCGATTGTCTTCAATGTCAACATCCACAGCCCGATTCCAAGAAATAGAAGCTCGAATCCAACGTCAACAGAAGGAATTTGATCGGAAGGATCGTATCAATACGGAGCGACTGGAACGCATGGAACGACAATTTACAAGATTTGACGATATGGATCACAGGTTCGACACTATGCAAGGCAATCTCATGAATGTTATGGAAACACAAGCCGGAGTCGGCGGAACTATGAACAAACTCAGCGACAAACTATCGGCTCTAATGGACATGATCGCTATAACAAACATGAACACCGGTCAAGCACTTGGCATTTCACCATTGCTCAATGACACCAACTCCACCGCAACCGTGGCAAATACCAACCAACAGTCCTTTCCGTCCCCGTCGGATTCATCAAATCGTCAGCTGGATAGGGAGTCCTTCTCGTCACCTATCAAAAAGAAGTATCGAGCTGGTTTCCACAAAGACGACATGGAGGACATCGGCATGAGCCACGACAAAGATGACAGCAACGGATCCGCAGACGGAGTTTACAACCTACAATCATGGTCACCACGATTGATGAGATGTCCGATGATCCCAATCTGGACAACTTGCATCCTTTCTCCCAGGCCGTACATACACCATTGCCACCAGACGACAACGCCGAATCTTCACCATCAACAGATATGGATGAGATCACCACCGACCTTGAGAGTCGATACAAAGAACATAGCTCTCAAGGCGGAGGGACGCGACATGAGTTTCCCATTGGACAACAGTGAGCTGCGGACGATTTCTGCAACACGAAATCGACCGCGGGAACCCATGTTTCAGAAAATTCTACGTCTTCCAAGTCTTTTAGTTATCGCAATCTTCCCATCGATTCATCCATTCCCTTCTTCCAATTGGCCATTTCATGTCCATTCCTAATCGCCCTGGACGCCGCATTTGCCACAATCCCTTAGATTCCTTTGCGTCAAAGTCATATGGAGATGCCATCATTCAAAAATCCAACAATACAGTGCGACTCTTCTTCCAAAACGTACACGGTTTAAGTTCCTCTCTGGGTAGCGACGACTACAGGTATTTTATGAACTCACTTCAATCACTCCATGTCGATGTTGCTGGTCTTGCTGAGACCAACACGTGCTGGCAACATTTTCATCTACGGGATGATTTCAACAACGTGGTACGCAGGTTTCACAGGCAGAGCAAAACTGTTTTCGGTTCACCATCCAACGATATTGATCCGATACCTTCTTCAGAGACGTATCAAGCTGGGGGACACTTACATTTGTGGTGGGTTGTCTAGTTTCCGAGTACATGGCCAAAACATCCTTGATCCTACGGGTCTCGGCAGATGGTCTGGAATCACTTTCTCGGCCTGAGGCACAAAACTTACCGTGATTACAGCTTATCGCGTCTGTTCTGGGTCCATTCGCTCCGCGCCGCTCGGCAGTTCCTTTGCCAGAGAATATAATTATTTCCACTTGTCCACCAAGCAATCAGTCAATCCCAGAAGACTTTTCCTTCGCGATCTTCAACAACAAGTACTTCAACTTCAAGAACAGGGCCATGCGATCATAGTCATGATGGACGTTAATTCCACTCTGCAATCCGATACTCACTTTGCTGATTTTCTTGATCACTGCACACTTTTCGATCTTCATGCTAACGATCCGGCGGAGTCAACATACATTGGAGCTGAATCTCGTCGAATTGACTTCATCCTGGGCTGTCATCATGCACGACAATTCCTGGAAAGATCAGGAACATTATCGTATAACGAGGGCCCACAGTCAGACCATCGCGGTCTTTACGTGGATCTCAAGCTGGATTTTTTTCAGAGGTCTTCGGCAATATCTCTACCCTCGTCTCGCACGGTGCATACAGGCAATCCAGAACTTGTCGCGAAATACAATGACAAAGTCGTGGAGTATTACACCGCACACCGTATGGTAGAGCGAATAAACGACCTGCACAATAATTACCATTCCATGTCGCGGGATGATATTCGCGCCAGACTAGTTGGATGGGATAATGACAAGGGCAGAGCAATGAAGGCAGCGGAGAATGTTTTAAAACGACCTCCAAAAAAATGTCGTTGGTCCCCGATCCTCCGCAACAAAGCATTTACTCGTTTATATTGGAAGCTTCGATTACGAGAACTTCAAGAAGGAAAAAATTACTCTGCAACATTCACACGATGGCAAGGTCAGCTCCGACAGCACGATCAAAACTTTTTCTTCCCCTTTCTCAATGAGGAACTACCTCTCGAAGAAGTCCGTGCGCAGTTTAATAAAGCGTCGTCAGAGTTTTACAAATGTCAAGCTGATGCCACGCCAATGCGGCTGAAATGCTACGAAGATTTGATTGTCAGGTATGAAACAGACACCAATCCTGCAACTATGACAGCGTCTCGACACAAAGCAAAAGTCGTTCGG
The DNA here is from genome assembly GCA_022925895.1 of Fragilaria crotonensis. Taxonomy (NCBI): domain Eukaryota; phylum Bacillariophyta; class Fragilariophyceae; order Fragilariales; family Fragilariaceae; genus Fragilaria; species Fragilaria crotonensis. The sequence continues at coordinate 37,762 of JAKSYS010000173.1, read as the reverse complement.
AGGACAATCGACGGCGAAACGGTTCGGAATAAATTTCGCGAAATCCGTCGCACGGTTAAACCATTTACAGCATCTAGTCTCTCAAAAATCTTGGTTCCATCGGGATCCTCGGCTCTCGATCAAGATGGGGAAGAGGCATCAAGTGCTTATCACATTCTTCAAACTCAAGATCCATCCGATGTCCTCTGGGACACGGTGATCGAAAGGTCCCAAATGGAAGCGCATCTTCTGAAGTACAATAGAGACTCATTCAGGGCAGCAAGTGAATCACCGTTTGGCAATGGTCTATTGTACGACGCCATCACATTTTCGGGATTATCTCTGGCATCCGACAAGATACTCGACGGTATGCCACCATGTGAATGGTCACATGAGGATCAGGCACTACGCGAGTTTCTCGCATCTTTACAATTCCCCCCTCGGTTAAGGTAAAGGGATATATCGAGACTGCAATCAGCCATGACGATGTTCGAAAAGGCTTTCAATCCTGGCGCGAAACAACATCCACTTCACCGTCGGGACGCCATCTGGGATTATATAAGTCCGAAATACAACATCCAGTCCTATTGGACTGTTTCGTAAAATTCATGAACATAGCGATTGGCAGCGGGATTTCTATTCCGAGATGGAGTCAGGCTGTCAATGTATTAATTGAAAAGGATGTGGGTAGGCCACGCATTAATCGGCTTCGAATTGTGCATCTATTTGAGGCGGATTTCAATTTTTTCTTAAAACTTCAGTGGGGGCATCGTCTGGTTCGCCGAGCCTTATCGCTTGATCTGCTACACAATGGTCAACATGGTTCCATTCCAGGTCGTATGTCACTTGATCCCATAATGCTCACTCAGCTATCAAGCGATCTTTGTCGGATTCTGAAGCATGACTATGCTCGCTTTGACAATGACGCTTCTTCGTGCTACGATCGCATAATTGTCGGACTGGGGATGCTCGCGGCTCGGAAATGTGGTATGCCGAAACACGCAATCAGAACACACGCCGATGCCCTACAATTCATGAAATATACTGTGAAAACGGTCTATGGCATATCAGAGGAAAATTATCATGGGACGACATTCTCTCCTTTTCGGAACCGGTCAAGGAGCGGAGCCTCCCCTGCTGTCTGGCTTTCCTCGTTGTCATTCTATTGCAAACGTTGGACCGCTTGATACCTGATCGCGTGAATTTCGTCGATTTCGGGGATATGGTTCACACCAGACTATCGGACGCTTTTGTCGACGACACTTCTCTCAGTTTCACATCATCATCGGATACCAATAATATCGACGATCTAATTGCCCGCCTGGAAAAGATTGCGCAGACGTGGGAGCATCTATTACATCTGTCCGGTGGAAAACTTAACCTGGCAAAGTGCTCATGGTTTATAGTTCGCTGGGAGTGGACAAAGGGTCGTCCCGTAATTAGACCAATTGCGGCGACGGACAGAGAGGTCAAGATTTATCACGGCACGGAAAAACACAACCCATCCATCATCACGCGGACAAAACCCGATGAGTCTACACGTATGTTAGGCGTTTTCATGAATCCCTTGGCGACTTTGGTTTTCACCTGAAACAGATGAAGAAAAGGCAGACATCTTTGCGACTCGCATCATGTCGCCCCGTTTATCTGCGGCAGACGTAAGCATTTTTCATCGGACCACATATGTACCTTCTATGAGATACGGATTGGCAACTGTCGCACTTGATGAAGAAGAGCTGAGTACCGTACAATCCCGCATTATTCCAGCCATCCTAAAGAAGCTGCATGTACAAAGCACTATCTCTACAGCTATTAGACACGGACCCCGTGAGCTGGGAGGTTTAGATCTTTATGACCTACGGACAGAAGCGGGAATTGAATCGTTGAAATTCTTCCGAGATGCAATCTACAGTGAATCTGAGAACGGCAAGTTGCTTCGATTGAATCTGCAATACTCTCAACTTGAAGCTGGCATTGGCGAAGACCTCCTACAGTTTCCGAATATACACCTCTCCTATCTTACCCCAACCTGGATTCTCTCCCTTCGGCAATTCCTATCGCTTCACAATATGTCCGTTACGGTGAGCGATCCATTTCAGATTCCACTTCGAGGTGATTCGGATGAGTATATAATGCAAGAATCTCATCTTGCACGGTATTCCACTGCTCAACAAAAGGACATTAACCTTGTTCGATTGTTTCTCCAAGTGAATACCCTTGCCGAATTAACAGATGGTTCGAATCCCAAGGCAATTAATTTGTCCTTCTTGGATGGCAAAAGACCGCTGAGCTTTCTTGCGAATCAACAATGGCCGCGACAACAGACCCCGTCTAAGCAACAGATTCGTCTATGGAAGGGATATATTAAGTCATCGTTTCTTCGCTACATTCCGTATTGGAAAAAAGTTCCCGTCCCTAAATCTCCGGCTACTACAACTCAAACTCGGCATTCGTCTCCGTCTACCTTCGACAATCTTATGGAATACCTCTCGAGTCTCCCACAATCACATCGACGGATGATAGACAGTCTCGAACAGATATCGACGGATCTCCAAGTGTGGAAATCATTTCGGGCTCGCAAGCGACTGTATGTTGCCACTGATGGAGGTCTTCTGAATAATCAGGGAACACACGGCTGGGTAATCTCAACCGGCTCCCACGTATTATTTCGATGCGCGGGTCCAGTAGATGGGCCCTTCGATACATCTTCATCGACGCGATGTGAACTCTTCGGATACGCCTCTGCCTTACTCTTCATTGATCATCTTTCCAGGTTTTGGGGTCTTCGGCATAAATCCAAGTTTACATGGATCTGCGATAGCAAAGCGGCAATTTCTCGAGTGAGACGTTTTGCAACACGTCGTCCATCAAGGCGCATGCCATCTGATGCAGACCTTATTTCGCTCATTCGGATGCATCTTGCTTCAATTAAATGCAAATTCAAACACTGCTGGGTTAAAGGACATCAAGATTCCTCCTCCAGAACACGGATACTTTCGGTGTCAGCAACCTTAAACATTGCGGCAGATTCTCTCGCTTCGGGATATCGCACGACGGGTTCCTTGCCGTCTCGTCAAGGCTGTGATCACGTTCCATTTCAACAATGCTCCATTTCTATTAACAATCAACGTCTCACTGGCCAGTATGATGAATGTATACGCTATCATGTGAATGGCTATCACCTTCGACGCTACATGCAGGACCAGAACGGCTGGTCGGACGATGTTTGGAACATGATTGATCTTCAGCTTTTTGGTAAGCACTATTGTCGTCTTTCGTCACGACATCAGATCACTCGCACAAAATTTGTCCATGATCAGCTTCCCCTGGGCGTTCGTCGTCTTCGCCAAGCTCCGGTCAAAGATCCGATGCTGAGTCTATGTCCCTGTTGCAAAGTTGCTGTTGAAAACTCCGAACATCTCCTGCGTTGTCCTGCAGTTCCGCAACGTGCTAGTCATGTCGCACAATTGCAAGCAGCCATTCGCACGAAAGACACACACCCGGCGCGGTACGTTATTGCAGCAGGGCTTCTTCACTGGTTGGAACATGGAGCGTCTGTCCCTTTTACTCCCAGTCTATCGGAATATGATCCGAGTTTGTTCTCCTCCTTCAGGCTGCCATTCAATCCCAGGAAGCCATTGGGTGGGGTAATGCTTTAAAGGATTCTTCAGCACCCTCTGGTGCAAGACTGCTAGCCACGACTTTCATAATCCCACTCGTGCGAACTCAGCGAGCGGCGATGCCCGATTACGATCTATTATTGAGGCGACCCACAACTTTTCGCGGTCTATCTGGCTCTCAGGAACTCTGCCCTCCACGATCAGGCAGACGAAGACGTTCGACAGACTAGAGACACCGACATCGCGGAGATCCGACTCTATCACGGCATGCCCCATCTTTTGCTTCCACGTGATCAGCATTACTGCTCTCGATCCTTAGATAAACTTCTTTCTGGGTCCGCGTCGACTCGTCGAAGATGGTTGCGCATTGTGAAACAATCCATGGACGATTATCGGAAAGAGAGCTCTCAACAAACTCTAATGACGTCCTTTTTTCCTCGCCAGACGACATGACATTGCACCACATGATATGTATAAGTCTCAGTCGTGCCAGCTATAAATAAATAAATCACTCCGCGGTACGCTGCCGGGTGTGGGTACACAGTACTGGCCTACCGGCTGGTACATGGTGCGAACCCTATAATTAGGTTACATTTTATTTTATTTTACGACCACAATGGCTAAAGCCAACAGCCCCATACAACAACAACAAAAAATTCTCCAACACTTCCTCTACCACCAACGGAGCGCCTTCCCATACATCAGACGATCAAAGCCTCGGATCGACACAGTCCATGACGATAGCATCAAACATCACCACTCAGCAGGCCCGCATCCACGAACTCGAAGCCTCCCTCCACAAACAACAAACAGAAATTGATTCGTCATCAAAAACTACCTCTGCAAAACTCATTTCCATGGAAAGCCAGTTCAAACGATTAGATCACCTCGATACAAAAATAACAGACATGAGCGCCCAACTCAATATGGTCACGCAGCAACAGGACGCACAATCAACACTGCTACAATCAATCAAAACCGACACACACGACCAAATCAAAGAAATGGGAGCTTCCCTCGTCAATTCCTTCACAAGCCAGAGCAAAATGGCAGACTCAATGATGACCATGCAAGAACGCATCGACAAAATAACAGAACTCATGCAAAAACTTACCAACAGACTAGATCACGAACAAACAAAAATCGGCACAGCATCTAATGACGACCACTCCGCATCACTCAGCTCAACACATCAAGCGACCTCTTCGGAACCCCAGTCCGTTCAACAAATGTCAACTCACACAGGCACATCACAATCCTCGTCCAGCGGGTCGTTCACAGATTTGTGCTATAACTCACCACAGAAAAAGAAAATCCGATCGCCAAACAACGGCAGCAGAGCACTGACAACCACCAAAATGCAATTATGTCAAAGCGAAGAAGACAACGACAACAACAGCGACAACAACAGCGACGACAACAGTGCCGACAATTGCAACGACAACAGTGACGACAAAAGCGACGACAATAGTGACGACAACAGCGACGAAAACAGCGACGACAACAGCGATGACAACAGCGACGACAACACAACAATCACAACAATCACAACAACAACGAGCAACAAAACTGAAAGTAAGCAACTCAACAAACGCCTCTTCTCTCAGAAAGAATCTCAACAAAGCCTCGCATCGATCTTTCATAAGAAAGCTCCACGCACGGGTAGAAAAAACGCAAACCAAGCCCTACTGGACACTCAATACAAAAGCCAAAGTGATCCAGACGGGGCGGCCTCCACATGAACAAACAACCAACAACCCACGCTCAAAGTCCACAGCCCATCGCGCAACAAGCTCACCCAAACCTCACAGCCACCCAAATAGAACGCAACAACAAGAGAGCGCAACGATCAGCAACAAATCACGGTATCTCCGAAAACGACAACACTCTCCCCATTCCACGGAGCCCTATCTTATTAATTCCAAAACGAAACGGCCGCATCTTAAGGACAAATCCAGTAGACGAACATCCAGATAGACGATACGGAGATGCGATATCACAAAAACATCCAGATAGTACAAGGATATTTTTTCAAAATGTAAAAGGTCTTACATATTCCAATACTGGCGAAGATTATCGATACTACTTATCATGCCTGAGAGCGTACCAAGTGGATATTGCAGGCCTCGCTGAGACTAACACATGCTGGAGTCATCAACACCTCCAAGCAGCCTTCCGTTCCACAATGCGATTAACACCCGGCCAATCAAAAGTCACATTCGGACATCCGTCTCGCCAAATAGACCCTTGCACAGACAGAGAATCTTACCAGGCAGGAGGCAACCTCACACTTATCACCGGAAACGCAGTCTCACAAATCCACGGCACGCCAATCACTGACGAAACCGGTCTGGGAAGATGGAGCGGCACCACCTTCCAAGGTAAACTAGGAACAAAACTCACCATGATCACTGGATATCGCACCTGCAACGGATCCGTCAAGACCTCACCCCTAGGGAGCACCTACATCCGTGAATACACCTACTTCAAAAACAAAGGAGAGAAAACCTGAACCCACGCAAACACTTCATACAGGACATCACAAGCCTCATACTTCGCCACAAAGAAATGGGAGACGCAATCTTACTTATGCTGGATGCAAATGGAACACTGGAAACCGATACGGCCCTACAAAACCTGTTAATCCAATGTGAACTCCACGACATACACCGCAACGATCCATCCCCAACCACCTATATCGGTGCATCCAACCGAAGAATCGACTTCATCTTCGGATGCGAAAGAGTAGACAACCATGCTGTACGATCGGGCACACTATCATACCATGAAGGACCTCAAGCTGATCATCGAGGTATCTATGTCGATCTTATGCTCCCTGCCATTTTGATCACACCGTCACTCCTCGCCTCGCACTCAAAACGATTGCTTCACAATGGTAACCCAGAAACAGTCGAGACCTATCTGACATCCGTCAACAACTACTATCGCGATCACAACATGGTTCACCGCATCTCACAACTATATAAAAATCATTCTAGCATGAGTCGCTCGGAAGTCAGAAATGCTCTCATCAAGTGGGACCTTGACCAAGGACGCGCCATGCTCTCATCCGAACTCTCTTCGTCAGGCTCCCAAACCACATCAATGGTCTCCCACCCTACGTAACGCAGGAATCATTTTTCGTTACTGGAAACTCCGTTTAAAAGAAATACAACACAGTCACAACTACTCAGAAACATTCGCGCGATGGCAAGCACGCCTCCGACTCTCGGATCCAGACTTCGCCATCCCCCACCTAAACGATACCTTGACCATCGAACAAATAAGGACTTCACTCAACCTCGCAAAGAAACACCTGCGACGCATCCAACGAAACTCCACTGACCATCGGAACCAGTCCTACCAAGACCTAATCACAACCTACAACGAAGACCACAACCCATCGACACAGGCAAGATCTCGACAGAAAGCAACCATCGTAGCAAACACAGTGAGAAACGAGACCTGCCGCAGAATATTCAACAAGATCTCAGGGTGATAAAGCCAACCACATACTCTGCCGGTCTATCAAAACTTAATATCCCACGTCAAAAGATTGTACGTCTGCAACCCATCCGAACGAAGTTCATCAAATTCTCAAGACACATGCCCCAGACGACCTCATTTGGGACACGATCATAAACAAAGAAGACATCGAACAACACCTTCTGACATACAACCGGGAAGCCTTTCGCGCAGCCTCTGAATCTCCTGCGGACACGGCATCATCTACGACGCAATCACTTTCTCAAGCTTGTCCCCGAAGCAGACGAACTACTCCAGGGAAGTATACCACCAGGATGGCACCATGAAGATCCCCTCATCCAAGAATTCCTGGCCTCATTCGCCATACCTGACAATGCAACCGATAGAGAGGAAATACCGACAGAAATCACCACAGAGCAAATTACCAAAGGATTTCAATCATGGAAAGAAATGACGACCTCCCCTCCGGCCGCCATCTCGGGCACTATAAAGCCATCATCCAAGACCCAGTTCTCCTCCAATGTCTTCACAACTTCCTCAACATAGCCATCACACGAGGCATCGCCATACCCAGATGGAGCCAAGCTACCAACATTCTAATCGAAAAAGACCCCGGAACACCAAACATAAACCGCCTCCGAATCATACATCTGTTTGAAGCCGACTTCAACTTCTTCCTCAAGCTCCAATGGGGTCATCGACTAGTTCGCCACGCAGAAAAATTTGACCTTCTAAATGATGGACAACATGGATCCAGACCAGGAAGAACAGCAATGGACCCTATCATGCTCATCCAACTCACCACTGACCTGAGTCGATTGCTCAAAGTAAATCTTGCCAGATTCGACAACGACGCTTCCGCGTGCTACGATCGCATCATCGTGGCTCTTGGAATGCTGGCAGCCAGACGACTGGGAATGCCAGACAACGCCATCAAAACACACGCCGACGCGCTCAGGTTCATGCAGTACACAGTCAAAACAATCCACGGCATATCAGAAGACTCGTATGAAGGTACACCATTCGAACCCCTCTTCGGTACCGGCCAAGGCAGCGGGGCGTCACCAGCAGTGTGGCTCACACTAGTCGTCCTTCTTCTCAACACTCTTGATAGAATTATACCCGAACGCACTAAATTCACCTCACCCGACGGAAGTATTATCAGCTCCAGGCTCGTCGACGCCTTTGTTGACGACACATCATTAGGCTTCACGAACATCGACTCAACATATGAAGAAATGATACACCGGCTTCAAGAGATATCACAAACATGGGAACACCTCCTCCACCTCTCCGGGGGAGCACTGAACCTGAAGAAATGCAACTGGTACATTCTATTCTGGGATTGGAAGAACGGACGACCAATACTTCGACAATCTCAACCAAACGACCCACAAATAACTCTGTGGCAAGGCACCAACACACACAATCACGGAAGTGAAACGAATGGACCTCTCCTCTGCACCCGAATATTGGGAGTTCATCTCTCTCCACTCGGCGACTTCTCGCATCAAATACAAGTCTGCAAAAGCAAGGCCAACGGATTCGCGGCGAAACTCCTTTCTCCCACTATTACTGCGTCGGACACACGCATTTTCACCGCTCCATCTACACTCCATCAATGCGGTACCAACTCGCTGCCCTCGCAGTGGACGAGGAAGATCTCAACACCATTCAATCCAAAATAATACCAGTCATCCTCCAGAAATTACACATCAACCGAAATCTGCCAACTGCCATCCGCCATGGACCAATCTCCTCGGAGGTGTTGACCTCTATGATCTACGAACAGAGGCCGGACTCGAGGCCATCAAATACATGAGAAACGCCATCTACTCACAGTCCGAAGCGGGAAAGCTCATCCTCACAAACATCCACTATTCACAACTGGAAGCGGGAATCACCCAACCAATTCTAGAACACCCAGAGATCCATCTAGCGTACTTGACTCCACATGGATCACCTCCATTCGACAGTACCTACATTGCCACAACCTTACCATCACCCTCACAGCAACACACGATATACTTCTACGGGAAAAGAACGACCAAATCATCATGACCGCAGAACACCTTCATAGATACAGCCCGCAACAACAAAAGGACATAAATCTGGTCCGTCTATACCTGCAAGTCCACACCTTGGCCGATCTTACCGACTCCCAACGACCCACAGCAATCCTTCTACACATGCTAGACGGAAAACGCAATCCCGACACGCCCATCAGTCCCCTATGGCCTCGTCAATCTGAACCAAGCAACACCCAACGACGACTCTGGAAGAGATTCATTTCATCCTCTTATCTTCGGTACGTCCCATATTGGAAACAAAAGCCAACAACCAACCCAACTCCACAACACAAACCACCAACAGACGAACAAACTCCCACCACAACACTATCGCTACCAGCCTGTATACGGCAACTTCCACGATCTCAACGCAGACTACTGGACTCCCTCACACAGGTGGCCACCGACAAATCCATCTGGGAGGCTTTTCGCTCAAGAAAAAGGATAAACATTGCTTCCGACGGAGGCCTCAGCAGCAACAAAGTTGGTACGTTCGGATGGACCATTGCCACCAACAAAGAGACTCTCTACACATGCTCAGGGCCAGTCGACGGACCACGTGACACATCATCTTCCACCAGGAGCGAACTCTGCGGCTACGCATCGGCCCTATTGCTGCTCACAAACCTCGCAAAGACATGGAAAACACGCCATCGTTGCAAATTTCGATGGATCGTTGACAGCAAGGCCGCCATCCAACGAGTCCTACGCCATACACGAGGCAACAAACGAAACAGAAAACAACCGGACGACCTCGACTTCATGACCATCATCATCGCGTGCACAAGTGAACTCAAACGGAACATAAAAATCTCATGGACGAAAGGCCACCAAGACGACCAATGCTCATATGAAAAACTCCCACTTAGAGCACGGCTCAACGTCGACGCTGATCGGCTCGCCACCCTCCACCGGCTACGAGGAAAACTGAAATCAACCGAACACACTGACCACACGAACGAACAAAACATCTCAATATCAATCAACGGCGTCAGAATTCAAAGCCAGGTGGATTCATGCATCCGCTTCCATGTCAATGGATACCACCTGCGACACTTTATGCAATCCAAAAATAAATGGTCAAACGCAGTCTGACACACACTTTTCAATTTCGATTTTTTGCATCGCCTTTCTGTCCGTCACCCGCTCATCCGTTGAAACAGTACTGCGCCTTCTCGTGCCGATCACCATGACTGAAGGAACGGTCCCGTCCCGTTTGCTCTCTGAGTACATACTCCCCCCTGACAACGATCCCCTTTTCGGTTTCGAGACTACTTCGTGGTTCGAACCATCCTCGTTTGATATGATTCCACCTGAAACTGAAGGAGAACGGTACCGCCGCCTCTCTGACGAAACGATCTATCGTCAATCAATTACAACCACTCACTGGCACAGGTACGCAATCCTTGCTCGCCACACCATTGAAGGTCCATGGTTCGACGAGATTTGGAACTCTTTCACTACCGACCCGTCCCCGCTTCATCATTTGATTTGGTATAATTTTATGTACCATGTCGACAGAAAAATCGACATACCTGAGAAACTACAATCTTGGGCCATGTCTATTTCCCAGCCATTCCTTTCGATTCATGCGCCAGACATTCTATCATTGGATACAACATCGACATCCTGGAAGTCTATCCACGGGAAGATAAACCCTTGGAAAAAAATTGGGCCTCACAACAAGATGACGAATCCATACAAAAGGAAGAAAGATCCCGCCCCACACACTGCCAACCTGCAATTGGCAAAAAAGACTCCTGCGGCTCGCCTCTCCAACCTGCCATCTCAGACGTCTCCTGCTCCGATCCCAGAGGAGACCGATGAATCCGGCGACACTAACGGACAACAAGTGCAAGCCAAAGAGAACAACACTCGCAGCGAGAAGTCGCTTTCCTCCAATTCGATGGCATCATCTCACGACGCCAAACAATCTGCCTTGATTCCCAATTTAAGCATTCCACTTAATGACGGAACTCACCGTGTGACTTTCCGCATTCAAATGACTATTGACACCCGCAATGTTGAAAAACAGTCCGATGCACTGAATCAGTCGATTTATGATTTCCTTGTCAAAGTTTTTCTTGACAGCGACGGAATGCTATACAACTGGCACTCTGAAGGTCTGGAGAATCCAAGAGTCGTCTCTCAAATGTCTCCTTCAGAAGTCCGCACTTATCTCCCATCAGTCACGGTCTCACCAACTCAGTCACTCGTTGTAATTGCCACTCGTTTTGGTTTCAACTCCAAGAACCCAACCCCCTGGAGAAACAATCCAAACACAACGAACAATCTCAATTTACACAAGGCTACTGTGGCGATTTCTAACTCGAAAAGTGTTGGAGGAAAACATGTGGTCGCTGGTTACATTCTTCTCAAGGCTCCGAATCTAACTCATCGAGTTAGATATCTTCAGTATTTACGAGGTCAACTACCAGACGCGACTCCGTATTTCGACATTTTCCTACATCGCCAGACCCCTCTTGAACAGAAAATTGACCATCTTGCGATCTTATGCGGGGAACGATACGTCCATAGTTTAAGCCAAGCACTCTTGAACTTCCTCGATGGAAGCAAAATTGGAGTATACCTTCCAAGGTTTGCTTTCGAAAGTATGTCCACAGAGCAAATCCAGACAGTTTTTGCAAAACACGACGCGTACGTCAAATCCCTAAGGATGATTCCCTTGGCACCGTTCATAACCAACATTGATACACTCAGATCGGAACATTTCCCAAACGGAACGACAAAAGAACGAAGCACTCGTGAATGGTGTCTTTCGTTGACCGAAGCGGATAGTACTACCTCTATCAAATGCGATGTTGTGAACGGAGGATATGACCAGAAAGCGTACATGTTGGTCCCACCTCAACATTACGAACGGGTCCTCTCTGAATTCTCAGATTACAAGGGTCGAGTATTTCCCTTCAGGCAACGAGAAGAGAGGTTTCGATCATCAATTGGGCGACCACCGGCTGTTATTGAAATCACAAGACAAAAAATAAATGAGAGTCTCGCAATTTTCGACAGCCTTGTTTCCCCGACGGAGAGTGGGCGAAATGACGCAACTATTGCAACAAAACCAGCTTCTAAGGACGCTGATCGCCGTGGTTCATCAGTTTCATCTCGGTTCTCATCCAACACTTCTATTTCGGAATCCACTGTCGACTCTTACCAAGGTCAGCAATCCATAGCAAGTCTACCATTACGACAGCACAGAAATCAAGATGATCAAACGGTAACAACGGCGTCATCAAACTCAGGCAAGGCAACCTCTATATCGTCCACACAGGCTCGTTTTCATGAACTGGATGCGATATGGAAACGTCAGAGGAAAGATCACGACAAACTGAGCAAGATCACTGACGACAGACTTAGTCAAATGGAACGACAATTTCACCGCCTCGACACTATTGACAAATCTTTACAAGATTTTAATACATCGCACGAAGAACACAAACTTCGTTTCAGGGGTTTGGAAAGTCAAGTGGTTCAATTCATGGAGCGTCAAGTCACTATGGGCGACAATGTGCTATCCATTGAGGATAAAATCAATTCACTCATATCTGTCGTCACATCACTGGCTAAGCCTAAAGGAAATTCCAGTTCAGGCGCCGCCACAACGGATAACTCCCAAAACGCAGTTTACCAGCAATCTCAGTATGGCACCGACTCAATTCTACAACTTGTTGACACGGGAGATTTCGATTCCAATAAGTCCAGCTCTGACTCTTCCGACGAATCAATGTCATACCGCTCCACAACATCGTTCCCGTCACCAGAGAAGAAAAAAGTACGCTCTTCTCCACCCAGCAGCACCGATTCCCATACTTCAATCCGTTCACAGACACACCCGCAGCATACTAGCGAATTGACTCAATTTGAGTCGCAACAGCAAGGCGTCGCCTTTCCATCATCAGAACTCGACGAAATCTCTACCGTACTGGAAGCTCAATACGAATCCAAAGCTCCAGACGGTGGGCTAAACAAATGAGTTTTTTCTGTCCTCGGACCAAGACGTTTGAACCAGCGCACAGGTTTTCCAAACGTCCGCACATAAGCACTCCTCCTCTTCCTACATCGAGTTTACTCTCGGCTCCGCGAAGTCGACCAAATCGACATGCATGGGCATCACCGACAGATCCACATGTAACCACATCCTTTGGCGATTCAATAACACAAAAATCCCAATCGTCTATTCGGTTCTTTTTTCAAAACGTACACGGATTGACTTTTTCTCCAGGCCTTGAAGATTACCACTATTATCTTCAGTCCATAAAGTCTTTTCACATAGATGTGGCAGGCTTAGCGGAGACAAATACATGCTGGCAGCACAACCATCTTCAGAGCGACTTCAAGAAAATACTTCGGAAACACCATCAACAAAGCAGAGTTGTTTTCGGGTACCCGTCCCAGGCTATCGATCCTTGCTCTGTTGAATCGACATATCAACCAGGAGGTTCCCTTACTGCGGTAACGGGTACAATCACATCAAGCATCTTTGGAGACAGTATTCAAGATCTAACGGGACTCGGAAGATGGTGTGGTTTCACTATCCGCGGCTCGAGCGATTTCAAGTTAACGGTGATCACCGCCTACAGAGTGTGCTCTGGAAATGTGAGGACATCTCCACTCGGCAGTTCGTTCAGTAGGGAATACCATTATTTCAAGGATCAAGGCTATAAGTCTCCTAATCCCAGAAAGCTATTTTTCCAACACCTGGCAGAAGTAATAAGACAACTCCAGGACGATGGGAATGCTATCCTTTTAATGATGGACGCGAATTCACAACCGCATAATGAATCATTTTTCGAGAATTTTCTGGTCTCTTGCAACCTCGTTGATCTTCACCAAGATAACCCACCCAACTCGACGTACATCGGCTCCCATCCCGCCGCATTGACTTTATCTATGGCAGCGAATCTCTAGCACAAAATGTGTGAGCAGGCGCTTTGGCATACAACGAGGGTCCGCAATCTGACCACAGAGGCTTATTTGTTGATCTCGAGATTGGGGAACTTCAGAAGAACCTGATACAACAACCACTAGCTCCGTCAACTCACCGGCCACTTCACACAAACAACCCGGAGCTAGTGTCATCATATCTCAATCACATGCGTGTGTATTATGAATCGCACAACATGTTTTCCCGCATGGATCATCTCTATTCATCTCATTTGACTATGAGTAAAGATGAGCTGCGCAGGAAACTTATCCAGTGGGACTCGGACCAAGGTAGAGCGATGGCTGCTTCAGAGAGAAAACTTACGAAACCCCCGAAGAAGTTTGACTGGTCTCCAGCTCTCCGGAACGCGGCAATTATAAGGCGCTATTGGATTCTTAGACTTCGAGAATCAACAGCATCCAAAAACTATGCAAATACCTTTCGGAATTGGCAAGAACGCATTCAACGTCAGGATCCTTCGTTCTCTTTCCCCCTCATCAACCAAAGTTTAGATACACCTACAATCCGGAAACATCTCAACTGCGCAACGCGTAACTTCCGCAAATGTCAGGTTTCCTCTCTGGATCTTCGAATCAAGTCATACGAAGAGTTGCTTGATACCTACACGCAAGATGATGGTTTCGGAATTTCAGAGGAATCACAACGGAAAGCAAAAATTGTTCGACGCACGATCCAAACCGAGTCGTGCCGAGGTCTTTATCACCATCTCAGACAGGAACTCAATCCAGGATCCTTCTCCCAACTTTCGAAGATACTTGTTCCAAGGAATAAGAACAGCGTTGAAGCTACTCCACCCGGGACCAGCATTCATTCTATATTAAACGCGAACGATCAATCGGACATTGTTTGGGACACTGTTCTCGATAAAGCGACATTGAGCGTCATCTCTAACCTTCAACAGAGAGGCGTTTAGAGCTGCGGCATGTTCACCTTGTGGAAGCGGCGTCATTTACGACTCTCTGACCTTTACGAGTATTTCGGATGACGCAAAAAATTTACTTGCGGGAATCGTTCCAGATCATTGGCATGGAGACGACGAGATTCTTAAGGAGTTCTTATTATCCTTCACAGTTCCCGCGGCAGTACTCAACAACGACCCTATCTCCGTCGAAATAACGGAGTCCGATATTGTAGTTGGTTTCTCTAAGTGGAAAGAAACAACTTCAACGTCTCCCTCTGGTCGCCATCTCGGACACTACCGCGCAATCATTCAGGATCCCGATTTTCTGCGTTGTCTAAGGCAATTTTTGTCTATTGTCTTAACTCATGGTATCTCTCTTCCCCGATGGCAGAATGCTACAAATGTTTTGATCGAAAAAGATCAAGGGAGACCCCAGATTGATCGACTTCGCATTATTCACTTATTTGAAGCGGATTTCAATTTCATTCTTAAGCTTCTTTGGGGATCGCGCCTGGTTCGGAGAGCCGATGAATTAGATCTACTCCATAATAGCCAATTCGGATCAACGCCACGTCGAACCACAATGGACCCTATTATGATGACGCAGCTAACAACCGACCTTTGTAGAGTTCTGAAAACGAATCTGGTTCGTTTCGACAATGACGCATCAGCTTGCTATGATCGCATTATTGTTGCACTAGGTATGTTGGCAGCCCGTCGGTGCGGCATGCCTGAGAACGCAATCTTGAGCCATGCTAAGTCCCTCGAGTTTATGAGATACACGGTGAAAACATTCTACGGCGTCTCATATGACAACTACCATGGAACAAGTTTTGAGCCTCTATTCGGCACAGGTCAGGGCAGTGGTGCATCACCCGCTGTATGGTTATCTTTGGTGGTTCTGTTATTGCATACACTGGATAAGGTCATTCCAGAACGTATGACCTTCCAATCGCCAGACAAATCTGTGACCTCATCAAGGCTTGCAGACGCGTTCGTGGATGATACGTACTTGGGCTTCACCGATGCAGAGGGCCAAATGGAATACGACAACTTAATCCGTCGTTTGCAAGAAGTCGCTCAGACCTGGTCACATCTTCTTCATCTGTCGGGCGGCAAACTGAACCTTTCCAAATGTACCTGGTATATTATGTACTGGGAGTGGGTTTCCGGCAGACCGCGTCTTCGACCTATCGCGCATACTGATCCGCCCATAGAACTCAACTCGGCAGAATCGGGACTCACGACTACCATTAAGCAGGTTCCACTAGACAAGTCGGCACGTATACTAGGAGTGCATCTAAACCCGTTGGGAACATTTTCGGACCACATCAAGTTTCTCAAGAGCAAAGCGGATACATTCGCTGTCCGCCTTCGCTCTCCTCGGATAACTCCGTCAGACGTCATGACGTTCCACCGGTCCATTTATGTTCCCATGCTTCGATACAGTCTTGCAGCCATCGCGGCGGATAGCGAAGAAAGCCTTCATCAAATCCAGACAAAGATCATCCCATCCATGCTTCAAAAGCTGCAGGTTAGCTCCAAACTCCCGACCTCTATCCGACATGGGCCAATAGAATATGGTGGCATGGAACTATACGACGTACGTACGGAAGCAGGCATCGAACAAATCAAATATCTTCGGAACGCGATCTACTCGGGCTCGGCAACAGGCACTATGATTCGTATCAATCTGCACCATTCCCAGTTGGAAGCAGGAGTCGGACAACCATTGCTCGAAAATCCATCATATGAGATTCCATACCTAACTCCTTGTTGGATACTGTCTCTTCGAAAGTTTTTGGCGACACACAATGCAACTATCACAATCACCGATCAACCGCAACTGTCTCTCAAAACCGACTCCGATGCCTTCATCATGCAGCAATCCCATCTCGCCCGATATTCCACTGCACATCAACGAGATTTGAATCTGGTTAGGATGTACCTTCAAGTCACATCACTTGCAGATCTCACCGATCCAGGGAGACTGTCGGCAATCCATACAGATTTTCTTAATGGACGTCGACCTCCTCATTGGAAAACTCATCATATATGGCCCAGGCAGGAAGCTCCGTCAGCCCATCAACGCCGCTTATGGAAGAGATACATAACATCGTCCTTCCTTCGCTATATCCCGTTCTGGAAGACACCGCCTACTTCTTCTACTCCATCAACCCCAACGGGAGAGCGTCCGACCTCCAAGAAAGTCGAGATGGCTCCGACGTCCTTCCCGACCATACGTGATTACCTCGCAACACTTTCCCGAACACAAAGACGACTTGTTGAGGACGTGACCCAAGTGGCAACGGATCTCCAGGTTTGGCGGGCATTTCGATCTAGAGAGCGTTTATATATCGCGTCCGACGGAGGGCTTTCCGGCAACGAAGGGACCTTTGGATGGGTCATCTCAACTAGGAAGTTTCCTCTCTTTCAATGCGGAGGCCCGGTGGACGGCCCGTTTGATACCAATTCATCGACGCGAAGCGAACTCGCGGGCTTCGCTTCTTCTCTTCTGTTTATAACAGGGCTTGCGCGTTATTGGGGATTGAAACACAGAAGCCGTTTCAAGTGGATTACCGATAGCAAGGCAGCGCTTTCAAAAGTTCGGTTGATAACACGCCGCGGATGGAGGGCAACCAGACAACCAAACGAAGCAGATCTCCTTTCCATCATCGCATCCCTTCTGCAGGAATTGCGCTGTAAGGTGGTCTATGCTTGGATCAAAGGCCACCAAGACCGATTGAATTCGTACGATTCCCTTCCTTTCTCGTTCGTCTAAACGTCTCCGCGGATTTCCTTGCAACTCGGTATCGTTTAAGAGGCAAACTCAAGTCCTCACAACGTGTCGATCATGACCCATCTCAAAAAATATCAATCTCGATACATGGATGCAGGCTCACAAGCCAATATGACGACTGTCTCCGTTTTCACATCAACGGGTACCATCTGCGTCAGTATATCCAGGACAAGAGAAAATGGTCGGACAAGGTATGGGACGACGTGGATTTTGACATTTTTGGTACCCACTTCCGCCGTTTGCGACCTTCACAACGCACCCAGCATATGAAATTAGTTCACGATCAGTTACCTCTGGGATGGAGGCGACGTCAACAATCTGCGACAAATGACCAACATCTGGAAACATGCCCATGCTGTTTATCTGACAAAGAGACGACAGAGCACTTTCTGAGATGTCACAGCAACGATCAGCTATTCGAAGGAAGATCCCAGATATCGAAAGACTCTTACGAGAAGTCGCCCCATCTGCTGAGACACCTTCTGATGGACGGAATCAGACATTGGCAGCACACCGGGAACCAAGAATTTTACCCCACAACCATGCAGCAGTATCCACAGCACATGAGGGAGGCCGTCCACAACGTTCTACAGAAACAGTCGGCAATTGGATGGGACAATGCTCTTCGGGGATACCTCAGTAAAGCATGGACTCATCTTGCATCCCCTCGACAAAGACGATGCGTCCAAACAAATTGATTCTCGTCTCGCACGTCAACGAATGCTCAGGACTATTTCGGCACTCCATGCATATACACGCTCAGCCTGGATCAACAGGAATAAACTGCTCCACTCCACAGAGCATAACGAGGCAGAGCGTATCAGGTCTTCCCATCAATCAGAGATCAGACATTTTTTCCTTCATCGAGACGAGGTATGTTTCGAGGATCAATATCTGTTCCGCTTCACTCTGGAACAAATTCTACGTGCACCAAAATCGACTCAAGTAAGGTGGCTCCGTAGAGCCGTCCGTTCTGCTGCTAAAAAGAAGAATGCGCCAAATACCCAAATGCTCATGACAAATTTTTTCCAACCGAAACCGACACTATGATTAACCTACAGTGGCGCGGTGTCAATGTACGACAGCTTCTGCTCGGTATGTGTTTAGAGCTCTCGCAGAAGTGAATCTGCCGGAGCGGGGTACACGGCGAATCCCGGAAGGTTTTTGCGTGGTGATAACCCGATAATTAGTTCTTTTATTATTATTATCAAACGCAGTCTGGAAGGAGATCGATTTCGAAATGTTCGGATCCCACTTTCGCTCTCTACCTCCACATCAGCAAATCTCCCACATGAAACACGTACACGATCAACAACCACTCGGGAAAAGACGCAACCGACAGGCGCCCATCCCTGACCCCATTCTCGAAAAGTGCCCATGCTGCAACCACCCAACAGAGGACAAGCAACATCTTCTCACATGTACCAAAAATCCCGAGGCCGAAGCCGCCATGGACACACTAAGGAAAACAATTCTCGCACACACGACATACACCCCATCCGGTTTTGCTGATCGAAGGGATCAAACACTGGATTGAACACCCTGACCGACCTTTCCGTCCGAACGTTGAGCATTTCCCGCACCTCCACGACTCTATCCACCAAGCAATCTCCTCCCAGGAACGGATTGGTTGGAAGCACCTACTCAATGGTTTCAGCACGGCCTGGCGCTCTCGCTCATCTGGATATGCTATCCGCCACGAAATCAGATCAACCCAAAGGACTCCAGAGACCTGCACGAGCATTTCCGCCATCCACATCTTCACACGCACTCTCTGGCTTGCTCGCAACTCAGTCCTACACGAAGAGACACAGACCAAAAATCTCAACACCGCTCGCACCGCAGAACAAGTCGAAGTATCCTACTACCACCAACGCCCCAGCTACTACGCTTCGACGATCGACATCTATGCAATAGAAGCTTGAACAAACTCTTATCAGGGTCATCCTCAACACGACGCAGATGGCTACGACTCATCAAATCCTCCGTGCAACTCCATGCAATCGACGGCAAACGTCAGACAACCATACAAAGTTTTTTCCCCACAGTACGGTAACCAACCACAGCAGTAGTAATTAAGTTCTCGCGTGCTAACGCACGCCGGAACGGGGTACACTCTGGGAACCTCACGGTTCCTAGACGGTGCTAACCCTCTATAATTAGGTTTTATATATAAACACGCGATCTGCTCGGTAGCGTCTACCAAGTCCCGAGTGTTGCACAGAGCCAATCATAGTGCTTCAATGCAATGGAGGTGGTACCTCCTGCTTGTGAAGCAAATGCCTCAAGCAAGTACTTAAACCAACCGAGTGATATTAAGTGCAGAATCTCACCGGGGCTGGCACCAAAAATACCACGTTTGTTATGGAAACCAAATCGAACCGTTTCGAAGCCATTCTTGAGATAATTCTGTGATAGGGACTTGAGTCCATCAAAATGACCACGTTCAACAAGTTTGTTGATATCCTTAGACAAACGATGGGCAAACTTGGACTTCGAGTAACCCCTGAAGTTTGTCGGGCATTTACACACTCTACAAAGTTGTTTCACTGCTGAAAACCTTGCAGTGTAGTGCCCACAAAGACGGTCATGACCCTTGGTGTCCCCCATGATGAATGGGACAAAGGGATGGAACACAGCTGGATAGATTTGTTTGTTGTAATGTTAATTCCATTTGAATCCCTTCCTTTGCAATCGCAAAAAGCCAGATTCTTCCAGAATGAATCGGATCTGCATGTGAGTTTCATTCAGGAGGTACGAAGGCCAAGTAAGATCACTCATGTGCTTCAGTGGTGCATCAAGAACCACAGTACCCTTTGGTAAGTCTGTGGGTTCGTTGAACTTGGTCTGCAAATCAGACAGTGACAGGAGGTGGGCAGGTGTGCTGTGATTGATGTATCCAAGAATGCGAATTGCAATTGGCAGACAACAAACACTGTGCTTCAGAAGACCATGGGAGATTGTTATCGGCTCCATCTGGAGCCGACCTCCCATATCAATGTGGGTCTTGTCCATTGCCAGAATAGATGGTAAAATGATATCGACACCCTTCTTCTTTACCAAAGCTTTGTGTGTTTTTCGGTAACACCGACCGGTGCTGATATCACCAACATGGGAAGATCTGCTCAAGGGTGCAGCAAATGGATCCTTCTGGTCATCAAACAAAAAGTTTGGATCTTGAATTTATCAAGGTATACACTTACTGGGCGAAAAAATGAGCTTGGGAATGTGGACGCGAGCGTGAGTCTTCGCCACATTATGGCCATGTGTCCGGACTTCTTGAATGAACAAGGCATGATGGAACACATCGGAACAAAACTTGGTGTCGAAGTCATGTTGACTCCAAAATGCCATGCCGAACTTGCCGGTGAAGGTGTGGAGTACATGTGGGCATGTAGCAAAGGTGCATATTGCAATCTTGCCTTAAAAGAGAAGAAAGGGAAAGAAAATGGTGTATGATACAGTTTGTCAGCGCAAGTCCTTTCAATCGACCGCATTCGGAAATTCGCGAAACGAGCTCGGCAATATCTTCTGGCCTACCATGCAATTGACAGCGGTCAAGCAAGCAGGTGCGGAGATTCAACAAGACTGCTCAAAGTATGGACCTGTTGGACTGGAGAAGCTACTTATGGAGTTCAAAACACATCGATGTGTAATGGACTTCGATTTCAAGTTTGTGATGAATCCAGATTAGACAATCCTTGATCGAGTGGTTGTTGCTGCGCCGTAGACTTAGTACGAATACTAAGACCTACGTGGAGCTACCTCGTGTACCCAGAATTTGCATCCAGCCATAGTAGAATTGTTCAAAGTGGCTGAAAAATACGCTATTTTGTAATTTCCCCCCATTTTGTATTCCTCTGGGATCGCTGTCGTATCATAGTGTGCAGTGTAGTGTGCACGATTTCCATTCGTATGGTCGGACCTTCCAGTACAAGTACCTGTGAACCGAAAAATTAATGACGTACTTCGAAAGAATTGCTCCTTGGCGTACCTTCAGGTTGAGAATCTCTTTCATATTTACAAGAGGAATGAAACAGAACGACGTAGAGGGAGTGCATTGATTGTGACAAACAGAACGCGACGTGATGACGTGACGATTTCCTCCTTTTCTTGTTGGTTGGAATACGTCACTGCAAAAATGAGCTGACCACCGCTTTAGTGGCATATGTGAGATTTGTATGATACTTGCAGTATATGATGCATGCGTTTGTGAGTGTCTCTATTTGTTACACTTTGGAGCTGAAAGAAAGGCTTCGCGAAATCTAAATCACTACTTGCGGACCCTTTCGGTGTGCTTCAGACGATTCGTTACTCTCGCAATTGTACTTGCTCTTATCGAACCAGGTATCGACTAGACTAGTTGTTCTTCCCCAGAAAAGTTATTCAGACTCAAACAACACGGGGTGTCGCCTCTCACAGCCATGACGTTGTTATTCACGCTATCGTTAATCTTTGCTCCCGCATACGTCGCAGCCTTCCTTCAAGCCGGATTGACAACAACGACATCAGTTGTAACAACAACAACAACAACAACGGCAGCGAACAGGAATGCCAGAACTCCAACGTCATTTCTATTCAATTCCGTGTCTGCCACTGGCGACTACTTTCTTAATCTTGGTACCGCAACGAAAAACTCGGGTGGTCTTCCTGATTTTTCCTTGATGAAGGCACCAAAACCACCGGCACCGTTGGTTCCATCTGTCAACGGACATGAGGATAATCAGCTCATGGGAGGATTTGTCGATGAAGCTGCCGTTCTTGCCACTTGGGATTTCCCATTCACACCAGTTCAACTTGTGGACATGGCCAAGGACTTTTATCATCCCGACGTTCTTGTCGGTCTTGCCGATGGGGGGTGCGTGTTTGGCGGACGACTTTCAATTCTGCGGATCTGTCGTTGGACCAGTTGGGAAAGATGGATACATTCAAGCTCTCACTGGATTTGGTTTGGACAAATCGTTTGAAATCGTGGGGAATATTTACGGGTTCTACGCTGATCCCCTACAGCCAGGAAGAGTTTGGTACTTGAACCGCTCGAACGCCAAACAGATTGCCCCTTTTCTGGGTGCCGCTCCGACGGACAAGGAGATTGAATTTCCTCCCCAAATGAACTTTTTGGATTTCAACGCATACGGTAAGGTGAAGCAGCATGGATTCTACACTGTTGATCGGCGACAGGGGAATACTGGTGGCATTGGTGGTGCATACGGATACATGTATGCAGTTGGCAGAGCCCCACCATTCCCCCGGAGGCCCGACCATTCAAGCCATCATTTCGCTACCGTGCTTTCAACTTTGTCTTGAAAATGATCTACAAGCTCAAGAAGAACAAGTCTGCCAAGGGATCTTCTGCCACTTCTGCTACCCTCGGATCTGTCAATGGCTCAGCCAATGGGGAGCATCATTAAAATGTATTTGTATACGGTCGTTCCGCTTTGTGCGTTTCACGTTTCACCTAATAATCCTTATACTGCCTACAGTATGGCTGGTTTCATCCTTTGGCTGAATATCGTAGCAACACGTACACTCAGTACTCTAAAAATTTATCTGGCACAAAAGTTTTGGAATCAAGCTCTCGTCGTTCGTCATCTAGTCATAGTTGTTACAAGTTACAATCCATCCGTCATGGCAGGCACAAAGCCGTAAACAAAGCCTGTATCAAAAGTCGACAGCTTTCATTTGTTGTAAATGCCTTGACAAGGCGTTCGATTAGCGGAAGGGTGAGTTTTGTGCTTTAATCTGCCCTGTTTGTGCTCTCATAAATGATACGCGCAGACGTACCTCTCGCTTGCCTGCCTTGAACACTTGCGGAGGACTGTCTCGGTTGTGAGAACTTCCCTGCTTTTGCATCTTTGACTAACGCCTTCAAATGTGTTCCTTATGTTATCGAAATCGATGCCTTTTTCTGTACTGGCACTAGGGAAGGTGCAGCGTTGTCGGTCACATACTGCGGCATCGGAATTTCGACTCGTACCATTCGGAAGACCTTCAGCGACTTGAACACCATCATTGGAACTGACTTTTGAAGGCGATGATTGCCATGGCCGAAGTTCTTAACACTGACTACCTTGTTTTGAAGGCCTTTGCAGCCAGCACGACCTAATCTTGATGGTGCAGCAGCAAAGTGAAGCGACTTGCACCTGATGTCATATGCAACACCAAACTGAGCAACCTTCCTGACTCTGACCTCATGACTATGATGACTATCATGAAGTATGCCTTTCATGAGATGCCATACTTGGCTCAATACCGCATGCTCCGCAACGATCATTGACTCCTATCGCCGGGTTGTGTATTGCTGTCTGTCATTGCATTACTAGCCCTGCTACGTACCAGCTGAGTCAAACCATGTTGCCGGCGAACCCTACATTCTGGAGTGCGAGAGGAACGTTCATAATCAGATGATGAAGGTTCCAGCCTTTGAAAGCTCCAAGTACTCTGACGTTGGCGAGGATGGACACTACATGAATGAATTTCCAGCAAAGCAATGTCGTGGATGATTTCAAGCCGACCATGAGTATGCCCACTTCATCAACATCTGCTTTCTATCAAACTCCTTTTTGTGGGGAATCTTGTGTGGTCAAAAGTTATGCCACTGCATACAACCTATTGAGGCAGGAGAGGACCACAAATGACGATCGCATGTAATATTAAACACAAAGAGTGAAATAGTACTGTAGTGAAGCAAAGCACTTTTGGTTTACTAATTTATTCAGATGCTTCAAGATGGGATGATGAGAACTCCAAATAGCCGGTAGCAGCCTTTCCTTATGTTTCAAGTGCGAGACTGTGTATAACTCCGCACCTGATAGCTGATAGTCATAGTCAGGTAGTGTTTATGGTCGAGCAACTTTCTGAAGACCACTGCTGAGGAATTCAGCAACGTTGTTGCATGCAATCTGCTGGGTATGGGATGCACACTTCTTGTTGGCTTTGGAAATGAATCACTCGGGGACGTATCCACGCCAATTGGCGTCCGGAAATGCATTCTGTAGAGCGAGAGGCGAATGTTTACAGCCATCATCGGAAGGACATCAGCTGTGAGTTCATTATGGCCGATCAGCCGGACCTTTCAGTTCAGGGCCTAACCAACTTGATAAACGAGCTCTGAGTTCAAAAAGGTCCGGCTGATGAGGACTGGAAGACGATCAAATCGTCATTGCAATCTCATGGTCTCAAGATCGTTTATTTGTGTGGTGCCACTCGTGTTGTTCGGAGATGCGAGGATGCCGGATCGAATTTCACTCCATGACGTCAATGGATTTTGTACCATACCTACACAACTTGTACTATATGTAGTTTCTTGATGAAACCAGCCATACTTTCTGGGAAACGGTCTCAGCTCACTGGACTGCATTTCAGCCATATGCTTATATGAATAATTATGACTATGAAATTGGAGCATTGTATAATAATTTTAATCGGAATTGCTGGCTGCATGAATAATCGTATGTACAAGTACGATTATTCAGTAATACTGTTTCTTCTCCAGTACGATAAATCGTACCGGAGGGCTCCGAGTAATACATAATAAATTATAATATATTTAATTAATTATTGATTTTCTTAGTCCTGTACTCCGAGTTGTTTGTGTTCAGTATCATAGTATGCATATATGCATAGTACAATTGTTGCGGCTGTACTCGCAGTATGGAGCATGGAGCTGCTACGATACCTCACCCCACCCCTGCTCCATCCTCCAGACTTCACTCCATGACGATCCCACGTGCTCTGACATATGAGCAAATAGACGCCCCGAGTACGGTAGGGTAGGCTAACTGACAACACAAAAACGCACATTCCACCAAAGCCCATAGCGTTGTTTCCGATGAGATGAGCGGCCTCGTTCGGTACCTTGTTGATTTCTTCTCTCCCGACAAGCAGAAGGCGCTTGCTGATGTGGAGGGAGTTCGAGTAGATCCTGAAACGGGTTCCAACGATGATGTTGATCAGAAATACCAGTATCAGCTCTCACTTTCGTCCGTAATTGCATCTTCACCCACAACGGTCGTGCCATTACGAGCCTTACCAAATGTTGATGGAGATGTTGCTGTTGTCTGCTGATGACGATGATGACGATGATGACGACGAGATGCGCGCACACACCGATGAAACTCCTGGTCTGAAATATCCTGAATATCGAGAGTACAGCAACCAAGTCTTGAAGGACTACATTTATAAAAGATACATTCCAGGGAGAGCAGACAGTAGTGACTGTGACGATCACAGTGAAGACTATGACGACCGAAATCAAGATGGAGGAAATGATCATCACAATGACAATGCGGCGCCATTGGTTCCATCGCCAGGACCAAATCAAGAACCAGAATCACAATCTGGATGGACGACTATGCGCAGTAGCACGACACATGCACGCACACGCACACGTAAATCCACACCTGCCAGATCAAAGTCGCAAAACACAAAGATCCCTCTGGTTCGTGATACGCTGCATGTTGTGCACAGTGTTTCTCAAATCGACATGTACACAAAGTCATTGCATCTCAGTCTTTGCCGAGTTGAAAAGGTATGGCCCCTCAGACTATCCAAACGAGCAGCCAAGGATGCTGACACCATGGTGAGACGCTCGAATCACAACGACTCGAAAGCACTTCCAGCATCACCAGTACTGCTGCCCTTGTTCCAATTCGGTCGTTATGAGGATGATGGTCCACCCTTTTGTGCCTATAAATACGTCATGACACTGGAACTAACACAGCTGGACGCACCTCACACGATGCAACTACATCAAACTGCATCCAATGCAGATCCACAAGGCAAACTATACCGACGCGTGCGGGTCTATCTATACAACCGATACGCCAAACTTGCACATGATTTTCTTCAAAAACATGACAATTGCTCATTCTATTGTCGACTCGTCAATATACCAGCCACATGTATATTTCCATATCGACCACGTCAACAGGGTTGGTTTGACAATGACGTGTCGGACCATGTCCTCTGCATTGGAGATAAGAGTCAGTGCCAAACGAATGATGAAAATGGCAGAATGTTCTTTGAACACGTTGATTTGCAACTGTACCTTTTAGCAGTGCCACACGATCGGACCAAACCATGGAGTCAATGCATCCTCGACCCATTGCATGCAACAGAGCAACGAGAACCAAAAGATTCGTCATTACTCGTGGCGGCCTTGCAGTCGTGGAACAACAAACGACAGGACCTTTCGAGACCAAATACCACTCAGCAATCCATTCTGCCACTTTCGTCGCACCCGCAGGCAACTTCCATCCCTCAGATTGGTGTCGTCCGTGATGTCGTTGACACGGACCAGGAACCAACAACACTTGTGCGACCTGTTAAACGCATCAAACTGCAATTCACCGAAACAAAGTACACGGACCTGGTACGTTTGGAAATGGATTTTGGGGGATTAAAAAACACACACACATTTTTGTTCTTGCCATGCTAACCATTACTCGTATTGTCTATTTGTGCGAAAACTATGACAGGCTGACCTCCAAATGTTCTCCTTCAGCATTTGTCACTCCGCAATTCGAGGAGCCCTCAATATCCCAGTGTCAACGTGCTGGGAGTTGTCATT
The DNA here is from genome assembly GCA_022925895.1 of Fragilaria crotonensis. Classification (NCBI taxonomy): domain Eukaryota; phylum Bacillariophyta; class Fragilariophyceae; order Fragilariales; family Fragilariaceae; genus Fragilaria; species Fragilaria crotonensis. The sequence goes on along the minus strand of JAKSYS010000173.1, from coordinate 10,370 downwards.
GGATTCAGCCTGCCCACAAGAACCAAGACGAACCAATGGATCGTTACCATTTCCCTTGTTGATCCATCCTTACCAATTGACGAATCTGGAGAAGGATATCATGTCATCAACGTCAACATTTTTCGAAGAAAGATACAAGACTTACCCACTGTACGAAGGGCGGGGGATATGGTACGATTGGAGGACGCCGGAATTCAAGTAAGTGATGGGACTCTGGTTTGTCATGTTGTTTGCGAGGCTCCGACCAGTCCAACAACGACACTTTTGGAACGCAAATCGTGAGGCGCTAAATTTTTTTTGTCGTTGTGAAGGAGTATCGCGGAGAGATGCAGCTCCTTGGAAGAACCACAACCAAGATACATGTGTTTGGTCGTGACAAATCGTCGTCGTCGTCGACATCGTTTGAGTGCGACGCGGACGGTGCCATAGTTGTCGAAGATGAAAAGGAATATCTTGACAGTATTTGGGATTGGGGTCAGGAGAGAATTGCAACCAAACCCACAATCAAGCGCGCACAACGGATCAAGTTATCGGAAGTAGCATCCATGGAGGAGGCTGGAGACTGCACTGCCATGGTGTGTGGCCTCTTCGAGACGCAACGACTGTCCGATAGCCCCATACCAAGGGGTTTCTTGCGCCTTTGGGATGGAACCGGTGCTCCAAGCTCAGATCCGCTCCCACCACAGATTCTCGCATCTCGCGCCACGAGTGCTGCAACCAGTGGGGATCCTCCAACGGAAGCCATGGTTGCCTTGCATTTGACTATTGAAACAATGAACAACTCACCATATCGTACCGAAACGACATTGCTTCTTGGTGAGGTGGTGTCCGTCTGTGGACGTGTTGTGAACCTCGCTGTTTGGGAATCGCCTCATTGGGACTTTGCAAAACGCTACTTCAAGGTTGGCGACTTTATTCGACTTCGCAACGTTAGCAAGGGAACATTGAACAATGGACTCACATGTACGTTTGCTTGTTCTTCCTCTTGTATACACTTTGCGTTCGTCCGCTCTTCCTCACACGTGTCTTGCTTCCTCTCAGGTTTGATGGCAAAAGCCAAGTCGTGTCTAGTTCCACTTCCGGTGAATACTCTTGAAATTAGACATTTGCTTGTCGATCATCAGCTCCGAATGGAACGACACGACCCTCCGAACCCTAGCAGCGGACTTCTCCCCATCTCTTTGCCACGCACTGGATCCGTAGTGGCAGTCGATGGTCCGCCTACGGAAGCTCGTAGAGAGCCGTTGAAAGTTGGCGATGCCGCGCATGGTCTCGAGGGATCTCCCGTGACGAACGCATTGGACGTTTTGGCTGCTTGCGAATCCGGTCAAGGGCAATACTTGTGTCGATTTTCCATCACGGCGATCCTTCCAGAATGCAATAATGAAATCGTTCGCCTCTGTAACGTTCGCAATGCCACCCCGTCGTTTCGGTTTGCAGTCAATCTCAAGGATCGCACCGATGAATTGGTAGCTGTGGTAGTTGGCAGTGTGGGTGATGCGCTCTTTGGGATGAGTGCATTTGAGGCTTGTCAGGAAAGTAGGGAGGAAGGGAAACGGCTCCTCTCTCGGGTTTGTCAGCCTGGATTGTTCTGGACTGGCGTGGTCGAAACCCGTCTCATTGACGGCGAATGTTACTTTTTTCTCAAGTCAGCCGAGCCGGTGAGATAAGCGTCATGGTGATCGAATCGGAAAGTCCAAACTGGGGTTCTGGACAGTCTGTGTGGAGATTATCGAAGATTGTCCATTTGATCCCAAATGTTGATACCTTGCTGCACCGTCACAAAATGCATTTTGGTATGGATCACAACATAAGCCGCACCCAAGAGGTTATTCATGTGATTCCAATCGCATTCCTAGTGCTAGACATTGAACCAGAGTTCAGGTAAAAAAAAGGAAACGGTTGCAATACGATACACAACTCTTTGAAAACTCTCGTTAAGTGCGAAAGGATGCTCGCTTATAGTATGGCAACGAGTGACCAATTCCTTTCGGATTTCAGGGGATGTAAGCTCGTCACCTCTAGAGAGGCGACAGCAACAACAATAGTCCCGTGTTAAAAATCAATTCGATTGCAATGACTGAAGATTTTCAGTCGTGGCCCGTCCATCGGACCCCGTGGGATACCGCCCACGCTGACGATCAACCCGAATCATTCCGTTCGCAAAGACATACTGCAAGTCGTGTTCCTGTTCCAACGGTGCATAGGGATTGACCGAAAACTCGACGATAATGGGATCCGCAAAGGCCCCTTGATCCACTTGAACGTCAGTAAACATGGGCCAATTCAGTTGCGTCTGAACCTTGTCATTTAAATCCCACTTGTGACCATCGCCATGAATGTACATGACTGGCGTGGAGACGCGAGTCCCGGCAAATAGGGGATGAATCCCTTCAAAAAACTCCTTCGTTTCATTTCCAAATTGGCCTTGGCCAAAGATAACGACAGCCGGAGGCAACAAATTGCCAAGTGACGTCCAAACCCAGTTAATGTTCGCTTGCATTCTTGCATTCCAATCATCAAATGTCATTTCAGTCCTCGAATCAATCAATTGAATGGAAATAAACAAAATCTCATTGTAGGTAAATCTCCACATTTCTGGATAGGTCGCATTGTATTCCACCGCCATGCGGGGAACAGTCGTATTCGTCCAACGCTGTTCGAAATAATCAAAATACTTGTGATAATATCCCAACGCTTGATAAGGATCTGGACAGTCGGCCCAATCATTGTCGCCCGGAAGCACAAAGGTCGGAAGAGGGCCCTGGAGCAAGTACTGCGATACTTTGAAATAGTTCGATTCCGCGCAAAACGTTCGCGCCGGTTTTTGAATGTCACCCACGTGCACCGTAAACAAGGCCGCCGGGTCCAAGTAGGTAGTCATATCAGCAAGCTGGGAAATAAGCATCGTTTCTTCCCATGATGCATATGGCTGAGTTTGTCGACAGTGGTGTAGAGTGTGGAGAAACAATGTTAGAAAGAGTAAAGAATAGAAAATTAGACAAGGAAAACAAGGACAGGGACAATACGTACAATATCTCCCATGACATAAACTGAGAAAATGTCGAGAGCGCTCGGAGACGGTGCCCTCGACGCCGACGGATTTAGAGTCGGAGTCACGGATGGCCCCGGTGAGATTGTAGGTGTAACAAAGGATGGTGCCTTGGATGTTGACGGAGACTGTGACGCTGTCCGGGTTGGAGATATGGATGACGTAGCTGTAGGCAATGCCGATGGTGTTCCCGATGCCAATCGAGACGGTGGTTCCGAGGGATATGGAGAGGGAACACTTTGCACAACTGGTGAGCCAACAGCCGATGAATTCTGTTGCTCGTCGTTCATGGATAGCATTCCCTTGACTGACCTAGCGGCCAGTAAGCCACCGCAAGTTGCAGCGGCTATAAAGGCAACAAGCGCCAGACATGCAAATTGATATCTCCGCTGTCTCCATTTAGGTTGCTGTCTCTGAGCGTGCGATGGTGAAGTTTCTTCTAATACGCTGGGAGAATCCATTATTCTGCAGTCTTTTGTCTGCTGTATTGTAACTGTACTTCAACTTTTGCTTGTATTGTGAACTCTGTACTGTAGTCGGAACCCTCTGTGTGGAGTAAGGAATGGTAATGCAATCTTAATCACAAAATTACCGCAACAAGCAACAACAACGAAAGATGGTATAATTGTGGCGACTTCATTCTGCGCCAACTACGAGAAGATCGGCATGTACGTTCTACATGTAGATTCCTGTGTGGGAATCTATATGTACATGTCTGGTACAGTACGCCACTCAATATTTGTCCATGACAATACTCACTATGACCCACGAAACAGCGCGCATAACCGCACAAACCATGATTCATCAATCATGTCTGTAGTACACAACTGACACAGAACGTGCGCGTTACCACAGGAAACGGTGTCAGTAAGTCCCCCTAAATGATACTGGGGTTGTTCAAAATTGAGGAACTGCAGTGCAACGTCTGGACGAAGATTTGAAAGAGGATTCCGACCAGAACACGTTCAAAGTTCCCGCCCGATTGTGTCAATGGTTGACACAAACGATTGATTTTCCGTTGGTTTCCTTTTGGTGGTCATAGTCGGAGTAGGTTAGATATGAAAGAACCTCATGTTTGTTTGTGAATAATTGCATATATTCAATATACAATAACTTCACCATACAGTACCATGAAGTACTCTCCCATTATATTTGAAACTTGAAGCTAACGTCCCAAGAAAACCGTGCTGATAGCACAAGTACCAGGTACCCGTTACAATCTCAGGCAGCATTGAGTATGTAGTACTCCAGTACAGTACTATTTGTACCAGTCCCGTCGCAACTGATTTCGACGAAAATGACTGCAGCAACAGAGGACACAGAACACAGAACATCGCTGACTCAAAATACGAGTCCCACGCGTCGCCCGTTTTACCGGCTGAACCCCGTAACACCACAACGCCAAAGCAGAATATACGGTTGAGTCGCTGACGGTATCCGCCTTTCAAATGCAGTGCAGCGCATGATGGCTGCGATACGGGTCCCGGTTTAAGAAAGAAAACAGAGAATGTTTGACATGGGGTTCAGCAATTTCCCCTATTTTTCTATTTTTCCAAAAACTATCGCGCTCACCACTCACCCCCTCACCCCTCCTCACTCCACAACTATTTCAACAGGCCAACTCGAGCAGGGCCAAGACTGTAATTCCTGACTTTAACTTGAAAATTAGTTTTCAAAACTCTCGAAATCATCTATTTTCGTTATTTTCAGATTTAAACGAAACAAAACAAGAGCAAATTACAAGTACCAAGTACTTCTGCTCCAGTATTATTCAGAGACCTATAGCTATTAGGTGCGCATAGTACTCCCAATAGTATGGCTGGTTTCATCCTTTGGCTGAATATCGTAGCAACACGTACACTCAGTACTCTAAAAATTTATCTGGCACAAAAGTTTTGGAATCAAGCTCTCGTCGTTCGTCATCTAGTCATAGTTGTTACAAGTTACAATCCATCCGTCATGGCAGGCACAAAGCCGTAAACAAAGCCTGTATCAAAAGTCGACAGCTTTCATTTGTTGTAAATGCCTTGACAAGGCGTTCGATTAGCGGAAGGGTGAGTTTTGTGCTTTAATCTGCCCTGTTTGTGCTCTCATAAATGATACGCGCAGACGTACCCTCTCGCTTGCCTGCCTTGAACACTTGCGGAGGACTGTCTCGGTTGTGAGAACTTCCCTGCTTTTTGCATCTTTGACTAACGCCTTCAAATGTGTTCCTTATGTTATCGAAATCGATGCCTTTTTTCTGTACTGGCACTAGGGAAGGTGCAGCGTTGTCGGTCACATACTGCGGCATCGGAATTTCGACTCGTACCATTCGGAAGACCTTCAGCGACTTGAACACCATCATTGGAACTGACTTTTTGAAGGCGATGATTGCCATGGCCGAAGTTCTTAACACTGACTACCTTGTTTTGAAGGCCTTTTGCAGCCAGCACGACCCTAATCTTGATGGTGCAGCAGCAAAGTGAAGCGACTTGCACCTGATGTCATATGCAACACCAAACTGAGCAACCTTCCTGACTCTGACCTCATGACTATGATGACTATCATGAAGTATGCCTTTCATGAGATGCCATACTTGGCTCAATACCGCATGCTCCGCAACGATCATTGACTCCTATCGCCGGGTTGTGTATTGCTGTCTGTCATTGCATTACTAGCCCTGCTACGTACCAGCTGAGTCAAACCATGTTGCCGGCGAACCCTACATTCTGGAGTGCGAGGAACGTTCATAATCAGATGATGAAGGTTCCAGCCTTTGAAAGCTCAAGTACTCTGACGTTGGCGAGGATGGACACTACATGAATGAATTTCCAGCAAAGCAATGTCGTGGATGATTTCAAGCCGACCATGAGTATGCCCACTTCATCAACATCTGCTTTCTATCAAACTCCTTTTGTGGGGAATCTTGTGTGGTCAAAAGTTATGCCACTGCATACGACCTATTGAGGCAGGAGAGGACCACAAATGACGATCGCATGTAATATTAAACACAAAGAGTGAAATACTAGTACTGTAGTGAAGCAAAGCACTTTTTGGTTTACTAATTTATTCAGATGCTTCAAGATGGGATGATGAGAACTCCAAATAGCCGGTAGCAGCCTTTCCTTATGTTTCAAGTGCGAGACTGTGTATAACTCCGCACCTGATAGCTGATAGTCATAGTCAGGTAGTGTTTATGGTCGAGCAACTTTCTGAAGACCACTGCTGAGGAATTCAGCAACGTTGTTGCATGCAATCTGCTGGGTATGGGATGCACACTTTTGTTGGCTTTGGAAATGAATCACTTCAGGGACGTATCCACGCCAATTGGCGTCCGGAAATGCATTCTGTAGAGCGAGAGGCGAATGTTTACAGCCATCATCGGAAGGACATCAGCTGTGAGTTCATTATGGCCGATCAGCCGGACCTTTCAGTTCAGGGGCCTAACCAACTTGATAAACGAGCTCTGAGTTCAAAAAGGTCCGGCTGATGAGGACTGGAAGACGATCAAATCGTCATTGCAATCTCATGGTCTCAAGATCGTTTATTTGTGTGGTGCCACTCGTGTTGTTCGGAGATGCGAGGATGCCGGATCGAATTTCACTCCATGACGTCAATGGATTTTGTACCATACCTACACAACTTGTACTATATGTATGGCTTGTTTCGCTTCGTAGCAAAATATAGTGCAACTCGTGTAGGATCAGTACAAAATCCGTGACGTCTTCGTTTTATGCCAGGGGATGGCAGCCTCGCACATCGAAACAAGACGATCGAAACCACACCAAAAAAAGTTGTTCGGACCATGATATTGTAACGACAACTTCACCAACTTACACTTCGTAACTGCCGAGCCTTTTGTTGCGACTGGATCAATAATATACTTCAAGGCAGAGTTTAACTTGCGAGGGTCGGCAGTTGAGACATAATGAAGACGCTCGCAACGTATTATCAGTGTTGGCTTGAAATCACCAAGCAACAACGATACCGAGACAAATGGCTGTCAGACGAACTCTATTTCCGTGCAATCAATGCCCAGTTTCCAACTCTCAAGGCCCTTGGATTCGATAGAGGCATGTTGAACAAAGCAATTTCATCATGCGAAGGCGCAACACTTGATGACTTCACAGAATTGAATGATACTGGCCGATTCCGGAGGTCAGCCAAAGGCCTTGATATCTTCGGCAATCCAAAACGAAAGATCTGGGGATACTACGTAACAGATCCCGGAGGATTGGTCGAACGTCCGCCAGATGGAAAGAAATGTTTCTTGTCTCTGTTGCAAGACGCAGGAATAAATGATCGCTATAGTGTGGCACGTGGTTCATCGGAAATTGTGGATCTGACGACGGAAATTCATATCCAATCGAGAGCAAAGAGGAAAGCTGAAGCAGGTGCAGCTGTTGCGGCACAATCTCCTGGTAGTCAGAAGAAAGCAAAGGCTTCTCAACTTGCTTCTGGATCTGATTCGGCAATTATCTCGGTAGAGAGCTACTGGGACAGTCCGGAGGCAAAAAAGCTCTTCCTTGGGAGCTCAACCGACAACCGAAGCGTTGTTGATGTTCTTCAGCAACGTATAGAAAGGCTGCAGCAAGTCAATAGAAGTCCTGACGGGTGGAGAGACCTCATTGATAAGCATGATGTAGACAATCTCTGTTCTCCGTATGATATCTTCATAATACGACAGCGATGCTCCATTCTTTGCTTAGCATATATCATGGCCTTGGAGGAGATGAACTCTGCTCGGTGGGTAGAAGATTGCTGCTCCCAGGCTGTCTATGATAGCAATAGGATGGGCATTGAAGCCGCAACCAGCAAGCTTACAGTTGCAGGCTGGAATATCCTACTGCGAGCGAATCGCGAGCACTTTCCGTTACCAGACCCGAAGATACATAAACAAAAGAAACCACTCCCTGATCTTCTAGAGTACTTCCGTGAAGAAATCACATTACCATGGATTGACTACTGTATTGGAAGCCTTGCTGACCTAACAGTGGAATCGGCACGTAACGAGCTGATCACTAAGATAATTCCTAACTATTGTTCGCAGGTGAATGACGATGACACGGAGGAGAATGCAACAAACGAGAACGGTGAATCTAGTACTACAATTAAAGACTGCTGCCCACTCCTTCAGACGTATCTAGATTCTCCTATCTCATTGACGACAACCTGGCGATGGCTTCGACGTCTCGGCTTTCATTACGACAGTCGCAAGAAATCCTTCTTTGTTGATGGGCATGAGAGACCCAATGTCGTATTCCACCGGAACGAGTTCTGCACGAAATACCTATCGAAGCTTGAACCTCGAACCCATCGATGGATTCAAGTGAGAAGAGAAACTGTGGAAAAGTGGAAGTCAGAGAAAAGAATTTCAGACGACGTCGGAGGTCAAGGATATTCTTACCAAGAGCAGCCTTCGGGCAAAGAAATGATTGAATTCCACGTGGACGATTTTGATTTTCTTCATTCGGTTGCGGAGGAAATGGGCTTTGGTATGTTTGGAGGGAACCTCAGCGTTCGCAAGCCGCTAGGTCTGAAACCACTGATGATCTTCGGCCAAGATGAAAGCGTGTTCAACCAGTTTCTGCTCAAATCACGCCAATGGGTTGGGCCACTAGGTCAACGTCCACTTTTGCCAAAGACGGACGGAATGAGCCTCATGCTCTCCGCAATTCAATCGCGTGAAACCGATTCGGAGTTCCGATCAGTCGGATTCAGATGGAAGAAATAAATGAGACTCGTCGTGGTCATAACTATGTTGACCTTGATGCAGCGATTGCAGTTCATGGCCAAGTGTCCAAGAAAGACCTGGAAGAATCGCCATTTGTTGTGAGTTTCGAATTGGGAGCAAACAACGAAGGGTATTGGACTTACAATCACATGAGCATGCAGTTTGAGGACTGCGTCGACTGCATCAAAGTTATATACCCCAATTTGACTTCGTTTTTCTGTTTGATCATTCGCAGGGACATTCAAAGAAATTGACGGGCGGTCTAGATGCTTACAGTATGAATAGAAGCTATGGAGGAGCACAACCAATAATGCGTGAGTCAAAAATAAAGGAACACGATGGGTACCTCGGGATGCATGCTGCACGAACCTTAAACGTTGGCGACACACAATCTTTTGTGTTTACCTCGGAGGATGATGGTCCATTCTGGATGTCACCACAAGAACGGAACTTAACCGTGATGACCGCATACTCCCATCTCCGGCAGGCATTCCGCGAATGCGAAACAAAACCATCGCTGAACTCAAATCGGAGCTCGCTCCACTCAATATCTTGAGCAATCGCCGCCAATATCGCCTGACCGAATTACAACAGATTGCAAGGGATAACAATTTGGATCCAAAAGTGGAAAGGACAAGGAGAAAAAGGTTGGTTAGGCCAGCCGAAAGGTCTCATGCAAGTCCTTTGGGAGCGAGGATGGATAGATGAAGGCAATATTGACAAGTATACAATGGATATTGCGAAGGACAAGAATGATGGTGAAGATATGGAGGATGCCGAAAATTGGAGCTTAAAATATCTGATGGCATCGTGTCTTGACTTTGCTGAAGAGATGACAGCGTTGCAGCATGGGACATGCACTTGGAGTTTCGGTCCTCATCACTCCAAAGTTCCACGCCGAAATGGCCGGCGAGGGAATTGAATACAGTTGGGGGGTGTCGAAGAGTGTCTACCGCAAAATGCCACTGGATTCTAAAAAGGGAAAGACATCTTTCAAGGCGTTAGTGAAAGAATGTACAAGCAGAGATGTCCTCAAAACAGTGACAGTGCGAAAGCTTTCACGACGGGCACGATCATACATATGTGCATACTTTGTCCTTCATCAACAAAACCTGAACAGTTGCGAGGACAGTATTCCTACAGCACTCACCTTGCCTCGGATTGAACGCGTCAGGAAGGAATTCAAAACCCACCGAGCTGTAGTTGACTTTGATGCTGGCTTTGTGCAAAGCTTTGTCTCGCCTGCAATAGAGGACGTTGTTCTGATGGCAGCAAAGAATGAAACGCCAGCAGCAGGAGTATAACGTCTGAGACGCTATCGGTACTTTCGGAAATGCAAGACCGATAAAGACGAATCTGTTCAACGTGCAGCTCACCTTCAATTATTCTCGTTGCTTCTTCATCGTTTCGGCCTCGTAGTGCAAATAGATGCGAATGAAACAGATTGTCGAAGATATAGATTTATGGATCATACCGAATTCTTGTTCTATTTTGAGGAGACTGCCGGAGGATTGGAGGCAGTTTCTCAGTTCAACTAAAATTTTAGAATACTGAGTCTACGTGCTCCTACCATATATTGCCTCATGGTGAAACAAGCCATAG